>PVJA010038220.1:0-19846 GCA_004027025.1 Myocastor coypus
CCCAAGGGGAGAAAAAGTGTTAAAGCCTTACAAAATACACATTTTCAACATACATTCTAAAATTCCATGTAGGCACAATTAACACATCTCATCCCCAAGGGAAAGAGATATGGACAGAAGGTGGATCTTCTCCTCATTAGACTCCTGTGCACTTGGCACAGTGTCTTGTTCATAGCCAAACAGTGAGCCCCCACTGAATGAAGCTAGTAGAGCAAAGAGGAAGGCTCTGTCGGCTGCTCTGCTTACTGCTGCTGCTCTTCTTACCATCATCATCCTGCTAGAGCGCCACTGATTACACAGGCCTTGAGGAACGCCTCACACTTGTATTTTCAACCAAGGTCACCCATTAAGTAAGGCAAAGAGCAACAGTAATTAAAAGTATAGATTGGGGGCTGGGAAGACAGCTCCATAGCACAAGTGCCTGCCTGGCAAGTGTAAGGTCATGAGTTCAAACCCCAGTCCCCCCACCCCACAAAAAAAAAAAAAAAAAAAAAACCAGTATAGGCTGACCCAGGCGGGAAGCACACCTTAGTAATTCCAGCACTCTCACAGATTGAGGCAGGAGGACTGCAAGCTTGATCCCTGACTGTGCCACTTAGTAAGACCCTGTTTCAAAACATGAAGTAAAAAAAAAAGACTGGTGATGTGGCTCAATGTAAAGGCCCTAGCTCAGTCCTCAGCAACACATCACACACACACACACACACACACACACACACACACACACACACACACTTTCCCTAAGGGTCCTAGAGCCAGACCATTAGACTGAAATCCTAGCTCCACTACTTACTACTAGCATGGGTTTCTGGATGAGGCTCTCACCTTTGGTGCCTCTATTTTCTCATCTATAAGATAAACAGTACCTATTTAATGAAGTTATCTATTAAGTGAGTTAATATTTATAACTACACATTACAGTGCCTGTAAGTATTCTAAGTACTATACTTATGAAATAAAATACAGCTCAGGCTCACAAGATTTTGTCTCTTTAGCATACTCCTGGACTAGCAATTACTACAGAATAAGTTTTCTTTCTTCTTCTGTTTGACCAGTTTCTAAAAAAGCTCTTTAATGCCATAACATTTCTACTTAAGGCAACACTGCAGAACAGAAGGGAGAAGTGTTTGGGGTCCAAAAAACCAGATTTAAATCCATGTATCATATACTATGCACCTGAATCACCAAATCCGTAACTATAAATGAGAATAGTCATGTCATAGAGCTATACAAATGAAATGTAATCTATTTAGGCACATAATGAACATCAGTTTTTATTAACTGCATCTGATTTGGGGAATGTTTTAATACTGGAGATTAAACCTACAGGGATTCTGCTGCTGAGCCATGTCCCTAATCCTTTTTATTTTTAAGATACTAAGTTGCCCATACTGGTCTTAAACCTAGAACCCTCCTGCCTCAACCTGAACAGCTGAGCTTACAGAAGGGTACCCCCATACCAAGCTACTAGCTACAGCTTTTAACAGTTTGAATTCTTGCTAGTAAAGCAGTTAGTTATGATCACAAGTGAAACCAGAATCCACGTATCCTCTCATGAAGTTCACTGATTTTCTTCTCCCCTTTGGTTTAGATTTCTCCTTCACAAAATACAGCAGGTATGTCCAGTAAAGGCTAAAAGGCTAATTTTTTTTTTTTTTTTTTGGTATTTTTAGACAGGGTCTCATTGAATACAGTTTAGACTGGCTTTGAACTCACGTAGCCCAGACTGACCCCAAATTCACAGCAATTCTCCTGCCTCAGCCTTCAGAGTGCTGGGATTATGGACCACCATGTCCATCTTAACAATATTCTAATTTCTTTCATTAAGTCAATAAGCTTTATGAGGGGCTCGGCGGGATGGCTCAGTGGTCTAAAGTGCCTGCTTGGGAAAGCTTGTGCGGCTTCAGGAACCACGGTTCAATCCCTGGCACCACATGCTGCACCAGCCCTGCCCTCGAGGCGGGCTGAGCTGGCCATAAAAATGAGTGAATAAACAAACAAAGGCTCTGAAACAAGAAAAAAATAGAAATAAAAATTTAAAAATAATAATAATCTTTATGAAATATAAAAATAAATTTATTCCACATTAATTAGTAACAACCAAGTGTGAAACTATACAATTACATTTCTCCAATTCAACTCAATTTTATGCTTTTTTAAAGCTGCAATTCTACATTTGATTAATTGAAATTTTCACATTTAGTAGTACTGTCATGCTCTGTGTGTATGTGGAGGGACCACGTGTGACAGCGTTCTTCACCTCAAGCAGACACGTTGCTCCAGCAGCTGCAGGGAGCAGGGACCGAAGCCGGGAGA
This sequence comes from Myocastor coypus, assembly GCA_004027025.1. Taxonomy (NCBI): domain Eukaryota; kingdom Metazoa; phylum Chordata; class Mammalia; order Rodentia; family Myocastoridae; genus Myocastor; species Myocastor coypus. The sequence continues at coordinate 2,317 of PVJA010038220.1, forward strand.
ATACCCTTGCTGTCCTGAAGCTTCCGCTCCTAATGAAGATGGTGAGAGACAAACCACTAACCTGCAGGTGTTAGTGTTAAGTGTGAATGAGAACAAGCAGAACAAGAACCGAAGAGGTGTTGGCAAGGGGGGTTTGCATGTGCTGGGGTGACCTCCAGGGCCCCATTTGACAGAAGACATTCCACTGGAGAACTGAAGGCTGGAGGGAGGCAGCTATGCAGATGTCTGAAGAGTGTCCCAGGCAGAGCCCAGGTGAAGGCTCCCAGAGTGTTTTAAGCATAAGGAACAGGGCTGGAGATACAGCTCAGCGATGTAAGTGCCTGCCCAGGTCCTGAGTTCAATGCCCAGTACCAGGGTACTAGTACAAGTGCCTGGCTGGCAAGTGCAAGGTCATGAGTTTGAACCCCAGTCCCACAAAAGAGTAAGGGGAATAGCCAGGAGCACAGTGCAGCCAGTGCAGGGCAAGAGGGTGGAACAGAGGGTGAAATTATAGGTGTGTGCCACCATGACAGGACCCAAATCATCATCATCATCTTCTCCTTCTCCTTCTTCATGAATTTAGGGTAGGGTCTATAGAGTCTCATTACACAGATCAGATTCCTAGTGATTCTCCTGTTTTTAGCCTCCCAAGTGCTGGGATTACAGGTGTACCACCACACTCAGTCTCTGCTCACCTCAGGGGTGGGGCAGGCATGGCAGGCAGGGGATTGAACCCTCAACCCCTGAAATTTGCTAAGCAGGCACTTTAATCTGTTGATCTATCCAAATCTTCTATGTACATTATCTCAGCTATTACGTATCTTCCAGACAGCTGTATAGAGAAATTGCTGGTTACAAAGCACTGAAGAATAATACCAATATTTTTTTAAAATTTTATTATTTTTTTTTTTTCTTGTTTCAGAACCTTTATTTGTTTATTCACTCATTTTTATGGCTGGCTCAGCCCGCCCCAGGAGCAGGGCTGGCTCAGCATGTGGTGCCAGGGATCAAACCAAGGTCCCTGAAGCCGCCCAAGCTTTCCCAAGCAGGGGCTTTAGACCACTGAGCCATCCCGCCGGGCCCCAATACCAATATTTTGAACAAGGAATCTTTTTTTTTTGGCGGGGGGGATATCTTTTTGAGACAGGGCTTCACTATGCAGTTCAGGTTGGCCTTCAACTGACTTTGTAGCCCAGGCTAGCCTAGAACTCACAGCAATCCTCCTGCCTCAGCCTCATCAGTGCTACAATTATAGGCTTGTGTCTCCAGGCTCAGTGTGAACAAGAAATCTTATATCTCTTTTTTTGGTTTTCATTTTTTACAGTACTAGGGATTAAACCCAGGGTCTTTGCCTTTAGCAATATCTTGTCCATTTAAATTTTTATTTTATGACAATTTAAATTGCCCATGTCAGCAATATAGCTCAGTGGCATAAGCACCTGCCTGGCAAGTACAAAGTACTGAGTTTGATGCCCAGTAGAAAAAAAATAAAGACTCTAAATTGCCCAGACTGGGCTCTAAGTAATTGTCCTGCCTTAGCCGCCCAGAGACCTAAGGCTATAGGTCGGTACCAGTAGGCCCAGTTTATACTGATTTTCTTTGGTCAGCGCAGTCTGTGGTCTCACAAGAAAACAGAGTCAGCCGGATATGGTGGCACAGGCCTGTAATCCCTCGACTCAGGAGACTGAGGCAAGAGGATTGTTGCGAGTTCCAACACCAGCCTGCAATACGAAACGAACTCAAGGCCAGCCTGAACTGCATATGGTGACCCTGTCTCAAAAAGGCAAAAAGAAAAGAAAAGTGGCATCTTGCTGGAGAGAGAAATGTGCTTTCTCTCCTATTTTGGGGCTATACTGATTCTTGACTAATTATAATCAAAGTTAAAATTTTATATCTACCAGGGGCCGGCCAAATAGCTCAGCAGATTAAAGTGCCTGCAAGCAGGTGCAGGGGCCAGGGGTTCAATCCCTGGGCCTATAGTACCGGCCCTGCCCCCAGTGCATGCAGAGAGAGCAACTGAGACTGGGCATGGTGGAGCAAGCCTGTAATCCCAGCTCTAGGGAGACTGTAAACACGTGGATCACTATGAGTCCGATCTAGTAGTGAGACTCTTGAAAACCCTTGTGCAGACCCTTCCCTAAAAATACAAAAAAAAAAAAAAAAAAAAAAAAAGGTACCATACCTCTTTCATGTACTGATTATATAGTGCTTCTGATGATTCTAGGTAAGTTTGTGCAGTTTCGATTTCTTCTCTTTCAGACCATAAAATACCCAAATTATTCTGGAAAATAAAAAGAAGTAAATACAAGATGAATTAAAATAACTCTCATAGTTTCAAAGTCAGTATTTACCAAATAGTATTGGAGTCTAACAAGTACTCAATATAACTTTAACTACATTCAGTATGGTAGTCATTAAGATGCACCCCAATTATCCCAGCCCTGTGGGAACCAGGCTCTTGGGAAATCACTTCCCCTTGAGAATGGGCTGGAGTGGATTTAATGAACGAAGTTAAGAGAAGTGAAGCGAAGTTACTTCTATACGTAGGCTATGAAATCCTGAGGCAACCACCTCATGCTCTGAAGGAAGCCAACTGTCATGTTGTGAGCTATTCTGGAGAGACACCCAGGTGGGATGGAACTGAGGTCAACAGTCAAAGATCCGCAAACTCGCACACCTGTAATCCCAGCACTTGGGAGGCTGAGGTAGGAGGATTGGTGCGAGTTCAAGACCAGCCTGGGCTACAAAAGTGAGCTCAAGGCCAGCCTGAACTGTATAGTGAGACCCTGTCTCAAAAAGACAGAAAAAAAAAAAAAAAAAGATCCTTGGACAAAAAGTCCTTGAGGAACTAAATCTTGCCAACAGAGATTGGGTGGGCTGGAAGTGGGAAGCCCCAGTCTTATCTTTAAGTATACATTGGTGAGTCAGCCACGTAGGAAAAACTCCAAGCCAGAGACAGCAGGAGCTTGAGTGGCCCAAGTGACTTACAACAGACCTGCCTGAGATCCCAGAGAAAAGAGACAAAGATGAACCATAAACATATAATCGGGTGTGGTGGCGCATGCCTGTAATCCCAGCACTTGGGAGGCTGAGGCAGGAGGATCAGTGCAAGTTTAAGACCAGCCTTGGCTACAAAAGTGAGTTCAAGGCCAGCCTGAACTGCATAGTGAGACCCTGTCTCAAAAAGACAAAAAAACAAAACATATACATATGTTTTCAAAATCTTACAATCTCCTGCCGGAAACCTCTTTATTTTTTAAGTATTAGTATGTATCTCTATGTAACTTAATTTTTTCCCTTCTCCTACCTTTCCTTCAACCCCCTCTTCCCCTCATTTACAAAAGCTTTGAGGGCCAGCAAGAGGGCTCAGCGGTCTAAAGCGCCTACTTAGGCAAGCTTAGGCAACTTCAGGGACTGACCCCACCAGCCCCACCCCCAGGGCAGGCTGAGCTGGCCATAACATTAAAAAAAAAAAGGCTTTGGGAAACCTCTCTGCATGTTCTGGGGGATTTTTTCTGTTTTTTTGTTTGTTTGTTTGTTTTTGTCTTTTTCAGACAGGTTCTCCCTATTCAGGCTGGCCTTGGGTTCACTTTGCAGCCCAGACTGGTCTCAGACTGCCAATAATGCTGCCTCAGCCTCCTGAGTGCTGGGATGACAGGAATGTGCCGCCATTCCCAGCTCAGAAACCTCTTTTAAAAAAAGAAACATTCCCAAGTTAGCATTCAAACTGTAATATTAAATTTCTGAAGGTGCTACGTCTTTTCTAGTTGCTTAAGTCAGATTTCTTTTTTTTTTTTTTTTTGCCTTTTTGAGACAGAGTCTCGCTATGCAGTTGAGGCTGGTCCTGAGCTCACTTTTGTAGCCCAGGCTGGTCTCGAACTCGCACCAATCCTCCTGCCTCAGCCTCCCGAGTGCTGGGATTACAGGCGTGAGCCACCACGCCCGGCTTAAGTCAGATTTCTAATGTTTATTATTTCAAACAATAAAACTGAAGATAGGCACAGTGGTAGTATAATCTCAGCTCCTCAGAAGCTGAGTGAGGAAGACCACAAGTATGAGGCCAGTCTGCACTAAATAGTGAGCTCAAGGCCAGGCTTGAACTACTTAGCCAGATCCCTCTTAAAAACAAACAACAACAGGGCTGGGGAGATAGCTCAGTAGAATAGGTGCTTGCCTGGCAAATGCAAGGACCTGAGTTCAATCCCTAGTCCCACAAAAAAAAATTAAAAAAAAACAACAACAATAAAAACCCCAGGGGGCAGGGGAAATAGCTCAGAAGCACAAGTGCCTACAAGTGCAAGGTCCTGAGTTTGATCCCCAGTTCCGCAAAAAAAAAAAAAAAAATAAAATAAAATAAATATGCCGGGTGTGGTGGCGCACGCCAGTAATCCCAGCACTCGGGAGGTGCAGGCAGGAGGATCGGTGAGAGTTCGAGACCAGCCTGGGCTACAAAACTGAGCTCAAGGCCAGCCTCAACTGCACAGTGAGACCCTGTCTCAAAAAGACAAAAAAAAAAAAAAAAAAAAAAAAAAAGTTTGTATTTTCAGAGAGTTCTTAAAGTTTAGTTTTATTATCATATTCCAACATAAAGTCATTGATTCTCTCCCCCCCCCACGTCTTTTCTGGTATTGATCTCTTCTTTTTTACTTCCACTACACCAGCTTACTTCAGCCACCATGAAAGCTGAAGCTGAGCGGATCTTGCATTCTACCTAACATCATATTTAAATTGGGTGAGTTTGTCCCCTCTGCGTGACTCCATCAGGCTCTGCAGCACAAACCACACCTGCTCTTAGGGTGACACTGCCTCCTACCCTAAGGATGATGCACACAGAGTGCCTCTGAGCTCTGCCTCTTCCTTGGTCTCTCACTTCCCAGGGGAAGTGAACAGGATAAAGAATCACTTGTTAATGGAGAAACATTTAACCTTGAGGCTATGGACCTCCAAGGAATCCAGGGAGAATTCAGAGCCTGTAAATTTGGACTGAAAAAAATTACAAATTTCTTTTTAAAGAATTTTTATTTTATTTATTTTTTTCTTGTTTCAGAACCTTTGTTTGTTTATTCACTCATTTTTATGGCTGGCTCAGCCCGCCCTGAGGACAGGGCTGGCGCAGCATGTGGTGCCGGGGATCGAACCGCGGTCCCTGCAGCCGCCTAAGCTTTCCCAAGCAGGGCCTTTAGACCACTGAGCCATCCCGCCAGGCCCCAAAATTACAAATTTCTACAAATCTTAAATTCAGCATTTCTTCTGATTAGCAATACAAGAAGCAAACTGCAGCAGTACTTGGGACTCGTGAACAACAGAGATAAAGAGACTATCTTCCAGCACTCGGGAGACTAAGGCTGGAGGATTATTATGAATTCGAGACTAGCCTGGGCTGCAAAGTAAGCTAAAGACCAGACTGAACTACACAGCAAGACCCTCCCTCAAAAAGATGAAAAAAAAAAAAAAACTACCTTCATCATAAGTTAGTTTGCAGATTTCTCAAAATATTATTTGTGTTCACCATTAGAATTATTAAGTACAGGGCAGGCAAGATAGCTCAGTGGACTAAGCACCTGCTTTGGCAAGCACAGGCACCAGGGTTCAATCCTCAGCCCTGCATCCCATGCTGGTCTGGTCCCTGGGGTCCACTGAGCCAGCAACAGAGTTGCTGTGGTGGTGTATGCCTGTAATCCCAGAACTGGGGAAGCTGAAAACAGGATGATCATTATGAGTCTGATCCGCATAGTGAGACTCTGTACCAAATACACAAATAAGAGGGCCAGCCAGAAAGCTCATCAGATTAAAGCAGCTACTTAGACAGACATGGCCCAGGAGTTCAATTACAGCTATGTTAAAACACAAACACAAACACACACACACACACACACACACACACACACAAATGGGGAAAAAGAAGTCCTGAACTAACAAGTACATAGATACTATTGTTCAACATCAACAAACAAGCATATAAACTAGGTGGGATAATACATGCCTGTAATCCCAGTACTCAGGAAGGCCGAGGTAGAAGCACACAAAGTTCAAACCCACCATGGGCCACTTAAGTGACTTAGTGAGACCCACATCTCAAAAGATAAAAAGAGCTGGAGATATAGGTTAGTGAAAAGGCCCTAGGTTTAGTCCTCAGAGACAGACAGACAGATAGACAGACAGATAGATATTTAAGACCAGATCTTATTTTGTCACCTAGACTGGTCTGGAACTCCTGGGCTCCTACTTAAGCCATCTAGGTAGCTGGGACCACAGCATGTGCCACCACCCTAAGCCACACATTTGTTTTTAAATATTTTGATTGACTATGACAGCACACACACACACCTGTAATCCCACCACTTTGGAGGAGTGTGAGTTCGACACCAGCCTGGGCTACAAAAGTGAGTTCAAGGCCAGCCTGAATTACACAGTGAGGCCCTGTCTCAAAAAAGACCAAAAAAAAAAAAAAAAAAAGCCAACCACTCCAGTGTGTGATAAATCTTAAACCAAATTAAATACCTACAGCATATCCAGAAATTACTAAGATTCTTATTTTGGACGATTAAGATCCTGAAGGTAGGGGCCTGGCGGGATGGCTCAGTGGCCTAAAGCGCCTGTTTGGGAAAGCTTGGGCGGCTTCAGGAACCATGGTTCAATCCCCGGCACTACATACTGCGCCAGCCCTGCCCTCGGGGCAGGCTGAGCCGGCCATAAAAATGAGTGAATAAACAAACAAAGGCTCTGAAACAATAAATAAATAAAAAAAAATTAAAAAAAAAAAAAAAAGATCCTGAAGGTAAATACAAGTAGAGAGTTCCTTTAGTTTTGAATGTTTTAAAAATTAAATTACCTTTAGTTTTTGATTTCAATGTTAACTTCACAAAAACAACCATGGTTGCCATTTTATGTCAATGGGAGGAGGGGGCTGAGGATGAAATCCCGGGTTCAGGCACATGAAGCATGCATTCTGCCATGAGCTATGCTCCCAGCCAGTGTGAGTGAGCCAGTGTGAATTAAGAATGCAGCGTAAATCCCAAAGGTAGAAAAACACCACCACCGGAAAGTCCTGTACCTTTCATATATATCTTTGGCCTCACACCACACTAGATGGGAAAGATAAAATGAGCTTAAAATAATTTTTAAAAACAAAAAATAGGGCCCAGCAGGATGGCTCTGTGGTCTAAAGTGCCTGCTTAGGAAAGCTTAGGTGGCTGCAGCGACTACAGTTCGATTCCTGGCATCACATGCTGCGCCAGCCCTGCCCTCAGGGCAGGCTGAGCCGGCCATAAAAATAAATAAATAAACAAATAAATAAAAACAAAAAATAATGGGGCCAGAGAGATAGCTCAGTAAAATAAGTATTTGCCTAGAAAGTGCAAGGTAGCCGGGCGTGGCGGCTCACGCCTGTAATCCCAGCACTCGGGAGGCTGAGGCAGGAGGATTGTTGCGAGTTCGAGACCAGCCTGGGCTACAAAAGTGAGCTCAACACCAGCCTCAACTGCATAGCGAGACCCTGTCTCAAAAAAAAAAAAAAAAGAAAAAAGCACAAGGTGCTGAGTTCAATCTCCACTACCACCAAAAACAAAACTAAAATAAACTAAAAACATTTTTTAGAAAAGCTCAGAAAGTATTAGAGGTAAACTCTACCTAACAAATATGTAAGAAATAAAAGCAACTCTACACAAAGTCTTCCAGAAAAGACTAAAAACAACCCTTGTAAATACAGATGCAAACATTTTAAGCGTGAACTGGGTGTGGTGGCTCACATCTGTAACCCCAGCACTGTAACCAGAAATGATGCAAGGGGGCCAGGGAGATAGCTCCATCGCACAAGTGCCTGCCTGGCAAGTGCAAGGTTGTGAGTTTGAACCACGGTCCCGCCAAAAAAAAAAGGAAAAAAAGAAATGATGCAGAATGAAAGAAAACCAAAACAAGAGTGTCTATGGTATGCTTCTATTTACATAAAACTGCAAAATTTGGGCTGATGAAAGAGGAGAGAAAAGGAGAGGCTGCAGAGGGGAAGAGAGAAAAAGAGGAAATACAGAATTGTTTCACAGACATATTACCAATACTCATCACACTATACACTTAAAATTATGTGCAAGCATATTGTATTTAGGTCAACTGCACCTCAATCAACTATAAACAATGACAGCAATGAAAAGTATTCATATAGTTCATATAGAACCTGGGAAGTGGGTGAGTAATCCACTAATTTTTTAGGACATTTTATTAAAGCAAAGTCATCAAATTGTAATGCTAACAAGATGGTATATTGCTGACAAGGATCATAACAAACATGACATAAAAGGGCCGGGGAAATAGCTCAGGAGAATAGGTGCTTGCCTGGCAAGCATAGGGTCTGAGTTCAATCCCTGCTCCCACAAAAAAAAAAAAGAAAGAAAGAAAAAATATTTCTGGGGCCCGGCAGGATGGCTCAGTGGTCTAAAGTGCCTACTTAGGAAAGCTTGGACAGCTGCAGGGACCGCGGTTCGACCCCCGGCACCACATGCTGCGCCAGCCCTGTCCTCAGAGCAGGCTGAGCTGGCCATAAAAATAAATAAATAAACAAAAGTTCTGAAACAATAAAAAAAAAAAAGTTTAAAAAATAATAAAATAAAAGTAAATTAAAAAAAATATATATATATATACATATATATATATATATATATTTCTAAGGTTCCCAGAACACAAAAGAGTATAAGGGATGTCTCTTTTGATGATCTCACATGTGTCCAGGATCTATAGCTCTTGAAGAAACAGACCAAGATAAAGCAATTACAATAACATAAATTTACCATGTATGGTGGGAGTCTGAAGCAAGATTTTCAATTGGAGCCCAACCTGGCCAATTTAGTAATTTAGTGAGATTCTGTTTCAAAAGTTAATTAAAAAAAAAAGATACGAAACAGCCAGGGACATAACTCAATGGTACAGTGCCTGCCTGGTAAGCACAATGTTGTGAGTTTGATTCTTGATACAAAAAATAACTAAACTAAAAATAAAATAAAATAATAAAGCCGGGTGTGGTGGCGCATGCCTGTAATCCCAGCACTCGGCAGGCTGAGGCAGGAGGACTGGTGAGAGTTCAAAACCAGCCTGGGCTACCAAAGTGAGCTCAAGGCTATCCTGAACTGCATGGTGAGACCCTGTCTCAAAAAGACCAAAATAAATAAATAAATAAATAAATAAATAAATAAATAATAAACATAAAATAAAATAAAATGGGTAGTATGTCAGAATGTAGGTGAGTATAAAGGCTGAGTTCCCTAGTACCATAAACAAAAAACCATAAATTCCTATGAAGGGATACTTTCAAGATTTTTCATATATGTGTGTACATATGTGCACATATTTATATACTTATATGCATGTTATAAACTTCTTAGGTGTATATACATGTATATATGTAACCTTATACAAAAATAGAATCATTCTACATAATTCTAAACATGCCTCATAGTCTTCTCTGTCCCTGTTTTTTTTTTTTTTTTGTCTTTTTGAGACAGGGTCTCACTATGCAGTTAAGGCTCGCCTTGTAGCCCAGGCTGGTCTCGAACTCGCAACAATCCTCCTGCCTCAGCCTCCCGAGTGCTGGGATTACAAGCGTGAGCCACCACGCCCGGCTTTCTCTGTCCCTGTTAACAATGACTTTTTCTTTTGGTGGCTAGCTCAGCCCACTCTGGGAGCAGGGCTAGCATGGCATGTGGTGCCAGGGAGTGAACCACAGTTCCGTTTGCTTGCTTAAGCTTGCCTAAGCAGGCACTTTAGGCTGCTGAGCTATCTCACCAGCCCCTGACTTTCTTTTGGGACACAATCTTACTAACTTGCTCAGGTGGGCCTTAAAATGTACTCAAGCAGGGCTGGCAAGATAGCTCAGTAGACTAAGTGCCTGCTTAAGCAAGCACAGGGTCTGGGGTTCAATTTCCCAGCACCACATGCCATGCCAACCCCAACCCCAGGCACACTGAGCCAGCCACCAAGACTGGGTATGGTGGCACACACCTATAGCCCATCTGCTGGGGAGACTGAAAAACAGGAGGATCATTATAAGTCTGAGCTGCATAGTGAGATCCTGTATCAAATACATAAATAATAAAAAAAAAAAATGTACTCAAGCCTGCCTCAGCCTCCTGCATAACTTGGAGTACAGACTCATATTGTACACTCAGCTGACAATTTGTTAACACAAGGAAATTATTTTTCATGATTGCATACTGTTGTATAGATGCAGCAGAATGTAGTCAACCATAACTCCACTGATATTTATTTATATTACTTTCCTTTTTAAATGATCAGCAATGGAGTACCAATCCGTCCCAAGTTAACTTCAGATCACTGACATGGCATTTTTAAGTCAAGGTCTTGATGGTACTGAGCTCCAAAAAGGCTCTATGAATGTACATTTTGACTAGCGGTAAGTGACAGTACCCATTTCATCACAGACCCACCAACACTGTAATATCTTTAATCATCTCTACCCTCATACAATTGTTCCTTTTTTTTTTCTTTTGAGACAGGGTCTCACTATACAGTTCAGACTGGCCTTGTGCTCACTTTGTAGCCCCTAAGCTAGTCTCAAACTTGCAGAGATCTTCCTGGCCTAACCTCCCAAGTGCTGGGATTACAGATGTGCACCTCCATGCCCAGTTCCACTCTTTTTCACTCTTTTCGTTTTTCTTTTATTAATGAAGTCAAATCTCTTATCTGTAGTACACATGTAATAAAGTACTACGTGGAGCTGTCAGTGGAGTAAATAGGACAAACACAACTGTCAGACACAAACTAGGAAAAATGCAATCTAACTAAATTGTGATAATGCTACTGTTTTTACCACTTGTGGGCTAGTAACAGCGATTACAATTTTGTCATTTCATTTCTTGACTAGGTCTCCCTAAATGGTTTTCTTTGTTTTTTGTTTTCTTTTTCTCCCTAAATTGTTAAGTGCCCAGGCTAGGCTCGAATCTGCCTACACAACAGTTTCCTTTGTTATTTCAGACATTCATTTTTTCAATTTCCAAAGAACAAAAGTCTTTATTTCAGCAGGAATTACAGAAATTAAGCAGGAAAATATTTTCATTCAGAATGTTTTACTTTTAAATAATGTTCTGTTACCCCTAGTTAACAGAACCTGTGTTATTATGAGTCCGCTTGTTATTATGAATGTAAAACTCCTAGAAAATCAGTAATGTCTTATATATAAGAAAACTTCTTGGTGCTGGGGAGATAGCTCCGTGACACAAGTGCCTGACTGGCAAGTGCAAGGTTGTGAGTTCAAACCCTGGCCCCACAAAAACAAACAAAACTTCTCTTTTGTTTGTTTGTTTTAATTTTTTTTCTTGTTTCAGAACTTTTGTTTATTTATTTTTATGGCCGGCTCAGCCTGCCCTTAGGGCAGGACTGACGCAGCATGTGGTGCTGGGTGGGGATGGAACCGTGGTCCCTTCAGGGACTGCCGCCCAAGCTTTCCTAAGCAGGCGCTTTAGACCACTGACCCATCCTGCCAGGCCCCTTGATTGTTTTTTTTGAGACATGAACTTACTATGTAGCCCAAGCTGGCTTCAAATCCACACCAATCTTCTATACAGGAATATCATGATATGTATTTTCTTCGTTGAACCCAATTTTTAAAAAACTTTTTATTTATTCATTTATGTTATGACGGGCTCAGCCTGCCCTGGGAGTAGGGCTGGCACACCATGTGGTGCCCAGGATCAAACGGCAGTCCCTACAGTGCCTAAGCTTGCCTAAGCAGGCACTTTAGACCGCTGAGCTATCTCACGGCCAGCTGAACCCAATTCTCATAGTGTTTTGGTTGATAACTTCAGGTTTATAGGTATACAATGATCACATATGAAAATGGTGGTTTATATTTTTATCTATTTTAATTGCTGTTATTTTTGCCACAGGAGTTCAACTCGGAGCCTTCGAGTACACGTTTACCCACAGGTCCTTGCATTACTTTTTATTTTTAGCTTTTTTTTTAATCTAAGGTTTATGTAGTTCAGGCTGGTCTTGAACTCACTCTGTAATCCAACTTCTTAAATTCCAAGATTTCCTTCCTCACTCATCCTCCCAAGTACTGGGATTATGAACACGCACTACCACGCTCAGCTGCTTCTTTCATATTCTTGCCTCTAGGTCTCGCTAAATCGTTAAATGCCCAGGCTAGGCTCGAATTTGCGATCCTCCAGCCTTAGCCTTCCAAATACTAGGATTGCCCGCGTCCACCACCAAGCCTGGTTCCATTTTAAGTTTTCTAAACTCTGTAATTTCTTTACTCTCTATTTTGCACTGTGTAGAACAACTTCCCCCCGTACTGGGCGCTCGTGGATTTTTTTATTATATTCAACAGGATTTGGGCCGGTGACCAGAGCGTCGCCCCTCGAGGAAAGGAGTGGCGCGGGGATGGAAAACTCTGGAAGCCGCAAAGAGACCTGGCTTCACGGCAATCAGCAGGTCCTTCTGATAGACGCTTCGCGACCTGCTGGGCTCGTCCGCACTCTCACCTGCGCCTGGATGCTCAGCGACACGCAGCTGGGCGACAGCCGGTACGGGCGCAGCAGCCGCAGGCACTTGGCCAAGTGCTCCTCCCCCGCCGACAGCTCCTCCGTGTCGATGTGATTCACTCCGAGGTGGAACTCGATGACTGCCAGCCTCACCGCGCGCTGCGCGCCCGGGCCTTCGGCCACCATCGCCGAAGCCGGCGGCCCCAGGGCGTGGTCCCCGGCGCCCAAGCTGTCGTCGGCCTGAGGCCGCTCATCCTCGTCCTCCGGCGCGGGGCCGATCAGCGCCTTGACCTCTTCCAGCAGCGCCCGGGCGCTGTATTTCGACTTGTATGGCTCCTTCTCTGGGTTTTTATGCAATTCCACCCGCGACAAAGCCAGCGCCGCCTGGAATTTCTCGCGAACCTCGGCGCTTGGAGGGCTCGCCATAACTGCCTCCTTATGCTAGGCAGCCTCACGTCGTACAGTCCAGACTCCCGCCCGCCTTCCCTTTTGCGACACTTGCACTTACGGCCCTCCAGAACAGTAACCAATAAAATCCGTCAAAGCAACAGCCCCAGCGGTAGCGACCAATGGAGGGGGCTCTCGTCACCATAGCAACCCTGTCTGTAGAAGCGATGCTCACCGGGGGCGTATTCTCCACCAGCAGTGTAGCCTGTAGCATGCAGTGACTTTCGTGTTTTGCCCTGAGGAGACGTATGTGAGTACAGTATAAATAAAATTAATGTTGGCATACTTTGCGAAAAATATCGGAATATCTTTACAGTAATTCTCGCACTGATACAAGCTGAAAGCTGAAAACATTATACATAAACAGTCACTGAGTTTAAAAAAAATTTTTTTTCAGAAAATTTTATTATCTAACTCAGGCTGACTTCGAAATAGGGATCCTAATACTGTCTCAGCCTTCATTCAAGTGCTGAGATTACAAGTTTCCATCACCTCAACAAATCAGGCCTGACAAAAAGTTGTCTTAAAGGCTCCAAGGCCAGGGATATAGCTCAGTGGCAGAATGCATACCTAGTATATAGGCAAGGTCCTAGGTTCACTCCCAGCACTAAAAAAACCCTAATATGTAAATATTCAACTTTGTTTTTTTCATCAGGGATTGAACTCAGGACCTTATGTTTGTCAGGCAGGCCCTCATGCTACATTTTCGCTCGCTCTCTTTTTTTTTTTTTTTCCTTGTTATTACCAGATAACCCCTCAACTGAAAACCACGAATACAAAAAGTATCCAATGATAGGCAGGTATTCTCACTTGAATCCTGAAATACAAATTGCAAGCATGTGTACAGTCACTCCCAAAACAAACAGGTTAAGTCCTTTCCTATTACATATCTTCTTAAATTACCAGTTCAAATAAGGAGACAAATTAACATTTTAACTATTAAGCTAGGCATGGTAGCACATAAAATCTCAGCAACTTGAAGTTGAGATAAGAGGATCGCTAAAAGCTCAAGGCCATCTTGAACTACATAGATCCTATCTCAAAACAAAAATAAAATAAAATTATTTTAACTTTTAAACATGAGGTATGTAAATTGCTTTGAGAAAGCACTGATTCTGGAAGATCAGATGTTAAGGTTTCACCCTCAAATCTGTTTCTTATTGACAAGTCAACTTTTCTAAGTTTAAGGCTGCTCATGATAAAACATGAAAGTATTTATAGTGGATTGACAACTGTTGTAATGTTATGTTTCTGTGCTGAAAGGAACGTCCAGAAGACCTGATGAAGGTAGCTCAGAGCACTCACTGAGATTTGGCCCTCCGTGAGCAACGAACCCCTTAAGCAAGTCGGTTTTATTTAGGGTAGTCAGCATGATCTCGCGCACAATCACTTTAGCAAAGGAGGACCATGTGCCCAGTCATGAACGTGACCACGATCTCCATTAACTTCTATCCCTGGGGCCTGGCGGGATGGCTCAGTGGTCTAAAGCACCTGCTTGGGAAAGCTTGGGCGGCTTCAGAGACCGCAGTTCGATCCCTGGCACCACATGCTGCACGAGCCCTGCCCTCGGGGTGGGCTGAGCCAGCCATAAAAATGAGTGAATACACAAAGGTTCTGAAACAAGAAAAAAATAAATTTTTAAAAAATAATAATAAAAAAAATAAACTTCTATCCCTTTCCTATCATCGGGTTCACCCAGGGGGGCAACTAATAGCATTCCAAGCAAGGGAGAAAGCAACAAACCGAGAGCCCACACATGAAACTGCCTTTTATCACCTGGAGTTCCAGCTTTCCAGGATTTTCAGTAACAGACCACAGCTGTGTCTGGGCCCGTTTATTACACTCTGTTACTTGAAATGCTAGTCAGGTTACAATGGTTCACCTGGCTGGAGCTCTGGTCCTTACCTTGACCATCACCTCTTGGCTCTAGAGGGGAAGATGATACACTGTTCAGTGTCCTGGAGAAGTTTGTCGTGTTGGCTTTCCTCATAAAAGCTAAGCTATTATCAGAGGAGCTTCAGACCTCACTGCTGACCAAGGCTGTGATACCTTTTGGGGAAGCTCTGATCCTTACTCTGAGCATCACTTCCTGGCTCCAGCCTGGTTCCTTTAGCCTCCTGGCAGACTTTCTAACTTCCACTACTGACCTTTGGACCTTCCCAGTGCAGACCCATGAAATAGGCCTGTACTGTAATGGGCTCTAGGTCTTCAGCTGGACTCATGCAGGACATCGCTGTGGGATCCAGGCCCTCTGCTGGATTCTTTGAGTCTTTAGTGCAAGGGCAGATGTCCTGCACTTTTTTGTATTTGACTCTTTAGGTGACTACCATAAAATAACCCTATAAATTATGCATCCTGTATTAAACCACTTCCCTTGTAATCCCTGACTGCAACAGTATCTCTACAGAATTTTTCCAAGGGATCAATAAAATAAAATATCTGACTTTTTTTTTTTTTTTTTTTTTGTGGGACCAGGGTTCGAACTCACGACCTTGCACTTGCCCAGCAGACACTTGTGCCTCGGAGCTATCTCCCCAGCCCCAAATATCTGACTTTTGATGGTAGTCCTCAGTGTCTCTGAGGACTCTTTCCTAAACCTTATGTTTTGGGAAGACTTGTGCATTCCTAGGGCTTTTGTTATCTGTGCTGCTCACTCCCCCAAGTCCAGTCTCCAGTCCAGATGGCTCCTTCTAACTCCAGCCTAGAATATCCAACAACCAAGAGGAACAATCACACCTGAAGAGTTGTTTTCCTAGCTCCTGAGGGTTATAAGTGGACTCAGAAACCCTGGCCCAGATTCCAAAGTCCATAGATGCTTAGGCTCCACTATTTTTCCCATTGTTTGATTTTTTTTTTTTTTTTCAGGTAAGATAGCAGTTGATTTCATACACGTTACACTTGGCCACACTGGAGAACATAACTAGTCCCAAATGTCACCAGCTGAGAGCAAAGAACCAAAAGGGACTGTTTGGTAGAAGACTGATGGGCCTCTCAGAGGTGATGGGGTGATGAGAGAGCCGAGAGTCCAGTGCTCCTAAGGCCTCTCTGGGTGCACAAGTGGAATTTAATTGCACCTCTGTCTGTCTCATCTTTCTGTACTGTTTAGCCCAAGTATTTGCATCATCCTCCACCTGGCTCTTAGGGTGGGATATTTTTAAATGGCATAAAGGCTGAGACCCTTGTTGAAGAGTTTAAATCCTCTCTAGATGTCTTTTCTTTTTTTTCATTTAATACAAGGGATACAGGGTCTCCAAGGGTCTCACTGCATAGATCAGACTTGTAGTGATCCTCGTTTTCAGCCTCCTAAGCACTGGGATTTTTTTTTCTTTCCTTTCCTTTCCTTTTTTCTTTTCTTTTCTTTCTTTCTTTCTTATTTTTGGTCTTTTTTTTTGGTCTTTTTGTGACAGGGTCTTGCTATTAAGTTCAGGCTGGGCTTGAGCTCATTTTTGTAGTCAAGGCTGGTCTCAAACTCGCACTGATCCTCCTGCCTCAGCCTCCCAAGTTGCTAGGATTATAGGCATGTGCCACCACTCCTGGCCCAGCAGTAACATCATAGGTGCTGAGTCCCAGTTGCCATCTGAGAGCCAGGCCAGGCCAGGCCAGGCCGGGGGGGGGGGGCTGGCATGGCAAGCCAGGAATTGAACCCCAGCTGTTGCACTCTGCCTAAACAGACACTTTAGTCTGCTGAGCTATCTGGACGGCCCTCTTCTCTAGATTTCTGGTAATACTAATCCAATAGAAATGCTGTGGAGCAGGATGTGTACTTGGTTAATCCTGTCAGATCAGAAATCAAAGAAAGATACAAAATTTAGACCAAAAAGACAAAGAAAGTACAAATTTTAAAAATGGGTCTTGGGCCAGTGAGATAGTTCACTGGTCTAAAGTGCCTGCTTAAGGCAAGCTTAGGCAACCACAGGGACTACGGTTCAATCCCCAGCAACACATGCTGTGCCAGCCCCACCCCCAGGGCAGGTATGTATGTATGAAGAAAAACTCCACATACCCTTTAACCCAAAAATACCACTGCTAGGTCACCTACAGTATGAAAATTTGTGTACATGCAATTCATTATTATAACTGCAAAATACTAGAAACAACCCAAGTGCCCACATGTAACAAGATGTTTGAACAAACTGATACAAAGATAGTTTTTTAAAATGGTGAAGATTTCTACCAATAAATATTTTTCTGAATATTCTGATAGATTGAGGCATATGCCAGGCCTGGCAGCACAGCCCATATTCTCAGCTACTGGAAGGCTGAGGCAGGATCACAGGCTCAAGCCTAGCCTGGTTAACATAGTGAGACCATCTCAAAACAAAAGAATTGAAAGAGAAAAGAGCTAAAGATATACACAATAAGAGCTACTTGGGTTAATCAACCTTGATACATTTGAGTTGCACTGGTCTGGTACATGTTCTTTTGGGGGCGACGGGCAGAGTCTGACTATATAATTCAGGCCAACCTTAGGTTCATTCCATAAACCAGGCTAGCTTTGAACTTGTGATCCTCCTGTCTCAGCCTCAAATGCTAGAACTGTAGGCCTACACCACCATGCCTGCTTTGCCCTCAATGTAGACTTTTTTTTTTTTTTTTTTTTGGTACTGTGGCTT
>PVJA010038221.1:0-19874 GCA_004027025.1 Myocastor coypus
CAACATTAATAGGGAGGTGGGTCATGCCCACACACTGCACTCTATAGAATGATTGTGAGGACAATATGCAATATGTCAACTTTCAAAGAAAAAAAGGGGGAAAAGAAAAAAAAAAAGTAATGTGGATTTAGAAAGGTTAATGTTTAGTTGTTTGATCAATCTTATATACCTATATGTATTAATCTAAACTGATCCGATGCTGAAATTTATTTTCTGTGTGAATAGCACCATTTATATCAAAGTAGGTAAAAATTGATTGTCTACACTGTTTTCCAGTTTACGCAGACTTCTTTTAAAGAACAGACAAGAGAACGGCACATAGATGGAGGCTTTGGATGTGCTTGGAGACTTCCCGGCTGCCACTCTGTAGCCATGTCAGATCCCAGATAGCGCTCAGTAAAAGAAAGTGCGCTTTCAAATCGTTTTCAGAAATATTTGTAGTCCTTGTGTCAAGGAATAGTTGTCTAAATTTTGGGTAGGTTAGTAGCAATTGGTTCTTCAAGATAGGTTTATGTAAATGTAACATTACTTTGCTTTGTTTTCTGTAGTAGGATAATTCTGCATCTTGAAAGGAAGATGAAGTGAAAATTTCTGAAATAAATGGATCTCAGTTGCTTTCAGTAAACCAAAGCGATTCAATGTCTCTTTTGGTGAGTTCCTGTTGGTGTGGATCTGATCTCAACTTAGGTAGATAATGCCGAGCTGTCAAAAGACATTCTGATAGGCTGCGGTTTTGCTCAGAGATACTTTTGTCCTGTGGGACTTGTGGTCCTGGGAAATGCATTAAATTCTGAGCTTTTATCTCTTTCAAAGGAGTTTCTCTTGTGCTTTCTTGATATATTGTTATTTTTATCCATTGTCCATACCCACTTTTTCTCATGTATCTGTTATACTTAGATGCCAGTCCATTCCTGTTAGCCATGCTGTGCATATCCTTTAAGAATTTTTTTTCTTTTTTCTTTTCTTTTCTTTCTTCCTTTTTTTTTTTTTTCGGGGGGGGGGCTGGCTCAGCCCGACCTGGGGGTGGGCCTGGCGCAGCATGTGGTGCCAGGGATCGACCCGTGGTCCCGTGCTTGCCGAAGCTTTCCAAAGAAGGTGCTTTAGACCGCTGAGCTATCTTACCAGCCTCCTTTAAGAATTTGAGAAATTGCTTTTATAGATTTACATCTTACCAAAAGAAAGCAAGACAGCATTAATAAGCCCACTGTCTTAATCAGACAAAAATATTTTGGTGAACGTATTGTAAAAGATGCAGATGCCAGCTTATTTTCTGTTTATAGAGCCATGACACCATCTTTAGATAAAGTAGCTTGAGGACTTTTGCCCCATTTTATATACAGTATAATATTTAAGTAGGTAATTTTTGTGTTAAGACAGTGATTGTAGTCTTCAAAATCGTGTGAGATTGTCAGAGCATTAGCCCCATCCTCACGGAGCCAGGAATTCAAGCTCATCTCTGTCCATCTACTGCAGCTGTTACCAAAGCTAATAGAACTATGAAGGTAGGAGTGTCTGCTATTTCTTATGTGGGACATACACTGAAGTGAAATACCTCAATCTCTAAAGCAGGAATTGGAATAACTCCCTGATGGTCTAGTGGCTAGGATCTAAAGCAGGAATTGGGCAGCTTTCTATAATGGCCATAGTGTGTTTGCATATCATGTGGCTTCTATTAAGCACTTAAGCTGTTTAACATGAAAGTAGCCATAGGCTATGGCTATGTAAACCTACACAAATGAAGGAGGGTTCCAATTGAACTTTATTTATAAAGACTGGTAGTAGCCAGGTGTGGTGCTGCATGCCTGTAATCCCAGTACTTGGGAGGCTGAGGCAGGAGGATCAGTAGGAGTTTGAGACCAGCCTGCGCCACAAAAGTGAGCTCAAGGCCAGCCTGAACTGCACAGTGAGACCCTGTCTCAAAAAGACAAAAAAAAAAAAAAAAAAAAAAAAAGGACTGGTAATGACTCCTGGGTCATAATTTGGTGATCCTAGTCTGAAGGATTACTTAAGATTTTCTTTTCTTTCCTTTTTTTGAGACAAGGTCTCACTATGTAGTTCAGGCTAGTCTTGAACTCACTATGTAGCCTAGGCTTGCCTTGAATTCATGGGTATCCTCCTGCTTCAACCTCCTGAATGCTGGGATTACAGGCATGTGTTGCCATGCCTGGCCTAGATTTTCACTTTCATATCAATCTGTAATTGGACAAAATATAAAAGACCAATTAGTTTAATTTTTATTTGACAAATGAGGATCCTGATATTCAAAAGTCTGATCACAACTTAAAATAATCAGTAAATTAGGCTTACTGGGAAAATCATAATTTTAATTTTGGGGACTGAGCCAGTACAAGGACATACATACAATCTCATTTACTTAGCAGACTGAGGCAGCAGGCTGAGTTAAAGGCCAGCCTAGGCAATTTAGGGAAACTGCATCTCATAAAACAAAAATGGAAGGAAAATACTGACATTTTTAGAGATAGCAAGTTTGATTACTTTTAAGTAACTAACTACATGTTAATTAGATATGGATGGACTTTAAGAGACTCATTTGAGCCAGGCTTGGTGGTCCATAATCGTAATACTTGGGAAGCTGAGGTGGGAAGAGGGGACCAGGGTCAGAGATGGCACCAACAGTTGTAAGCGACACGAAGTCAGTCTATGGCACGCCCAGCTACTTCTCCCTTTCCCTGTCCACTGAGCCCCTCTGTGGCGTGGATCCTGGCTTCCTCGTGTTCCTGCCCCATCTCCAGACCACACCTGCTTATCTGCCCTGCCTTCCATTTACATTATGTATTTCTGATTCCAGGATTGTTTCTGCACTTCACGAACACAAGTTGAATCACTCAGACCTGAGAAACAGTCTGAAACCAGTATTCATCAGTGCTTGGTAAGAAAACTGCCACACGTTAGTGCGCCTCTTTGGCCTTCTGCAGTCACCTTCCGCAATACTCTTCACTTGCGGGTCTCTTATAGCTATTTTACTTCGCAGTTCATTTTACTGTTCCTTCCTCACTTCTTATTTTCCTTGTCTGTACCTGACCTTTTATCTGTCCTAAATCAGGGGTCTTGCAGCTTAGCTTAATTGTTTAAGTGCCTGATCTGGCAATCACAGTCAGGTGCAGGGGACCAGGGTTTGATCCCCAGCTCCACAGGCCTTACCCAACCTGCCCTTAAGGCAGCCTGAGGGAAAAAAAAAATCCTTCCCTCTCCTAAATCAAAGTTCCCTAAGAACTCTTACCTGGTTCTGTGATTGCTCGGGTTTCTGATTACCTTGGAGCTACCTTGGGTATCCTGGGAGGGTGAGGGTTGGATTGGTCCTGGCATCAAGTGAACAGATGATTTTCCAATCATTACTTGCAACACCAGACTTCTTCCTTGGCAGCGGAAGTACTGATAGTATTCACTTAATTTGATTTTTCGAAGTTGCCTTTACTGAGTTTGAGTAAAACCTTAGTCTTCTCTCAAATCTCACCACCCTACTGTATTTCCTGCCGTGGCTAATAACGATCCATCTACTAAGTTATCCTAACTGGACAGTTTGAACTGTGCTCACCCCACCTCTATCCTGCCCCATGTGTAGTTAGATAGCAGCTCACAGGAATCCGTCTCTCCAGCCCTTCTTCACGCTGAGTGCTGGCTTGCCATTTGGCACTGGACCTGCTGCAGGCCAACTTTTGCCTGTAATCCTCTAGATACACTAGTCCTGTCCCACCATGCACATCAGTGTTCAGTACCTGGAAACCCTGCTGGTGCTGCTTTCCAGCTTGGAAACTTCCACTGGCTTCCTACAGCCTATGAGTAAAGTCTAACCTTAGCATTATGTAAGGATTCTTCACTTCATCTAATCCAGAAGGCTGAGAAGCAGTTATGTAAGGATTTTTAATGCTGTGGCATTCTGGGTCTTGTCATATACTTGTTTTTTGTCTTTTGGAGACAGGGTTTCACTGTGCAGTTTGGGCTGGCTTTGAACTCACTTTGTAGCCTAAACTGATCTTGAACTCCCAGAGATTCTCATGCTTCAGTCTCCCAAGTGCTGGGATTACAAGTGTGAGCACCGTGCCTGGCAGTGCATACTCGTCATTTTCTTGAAACACCCTACTTCTTTTTCTCCTCATTCATAGAGACGTGGTTCATATAGGACATCTGTGAAATATTTCCTTTTACACTTTTAATTCCACAGTGCTCCTGCCTATCTTAGGCATTCCCATAGATTGTTCTTTATTATTTCACAGTGACAAGTCTGTTTTCTCTTTAACCATAACATGATACCAAAGGTGAGTAAGACAGCAGCGTCCTGTCTTATTTACCTTTATTTCCTCATGACAGTGCTTGATATCTGAAATAATATTTAAAGGAACATACTTAGTAAATTTTTCTCTGTGTGGGGCCTCATTGGTCTCTTGCTGTGGCCCGGAGAGAAACAGCAGCAGGAATGAGGAAACAATACATGCGCCGGGCCAGGTGGAGGCCTATCTGACAGATCAGCAAAGGACCCAGAGAACGGCATTAGTGGCATTTATTTATACCTTTGCAAAATCAGTATCATGACACGTGAGGTTGCCTAAGGACCATTTCCTGAAATTGTCCCAGCAGGCTGCTTTTCTCAGGACTGAGAAAAGACTGAGGTATCTTGACTGCTGCAGGCACTGAAGCCTTGTCCTGCCCTCCCACATATAATCAGTTTCCAGCTTCAGCTGCTCCCAACATCTCTGGGATCTTTTCTTTTTCTTAATTCTTAATTAACACTGCAATTTTTGCTACAAAATGACATTTGCAAATGTTGCTGAAAAA
Organism: Myocastor coypus; assembly: GCA_004027025.1. Lineage (NCBI taxonomy): Eukaryota > Metazoa > Chordata > Mammalia > Rodentia > Myocastoridae > Myocastor > Myocastor coypus. The sequence goes on from PVJA010038221.1 coordinate 4,795, forward strand.
TAAGGTAATCCCAGCTAATCTTTCTTTCTTATTTTATTTATTTATTTTGAATTTTAATTTTTATTACTTTTAATAAGAGATAACAATATGAGAGTTTCAAAACATGTTAATAGTACATTCGCAATAGTTGAGACAGTGCATATTGTTCTCCTCACAAATGTTATGACAAATTTTCTAATCAATATTGGTTCCAAAGGTAGGGGGGAGAAAAAAGAAGAGAAGAAAAAGTTTTCTTCATTTGAACCAGGAGAAAGTACTTGTATGTATAGTCCAATGTTTCATAATTACGGTGGGGTACTGGTGAAACTAGCAATGTTGAAGGCTGTTGATTTAAGCCTCTTACAGCTCATCATACTAATCTAGGTGTGCGTTTTATGCCTCATAATTAAGCTTTTCTGTTGGTTGATCAAGTGCAAGCCGAAGCATGACCTCTCTAACAAAACTTTCATCATTTGTACTCTCCAGGGCCAAATCTCCTCAGGATTAACTTTGGAACCACGTGCAGTACTTTGTAGAACTGTTGTCAGTGTCAGCCATCGGGATGAGTCGTGGCCAATGCTTGACCAATTTACTCTCTGTGAGAGCCTGAGAGAACATTTTCTCCCCAAGTGACTCTCCCTTTCCTCTGAGGTCCCATAATCTCTTGACCAGAAAATTTGGGAAACCCCTGAGTTATAGGATGTTACAGCACAGGTTCTCTTACATCCTGAGTCCTCACTGACCTTGAGGGACTAGAGCCAAAATGATGGCTATCCTTGTAGCCCTTCTTTTCCTCCAATTTTTGGTCTGTTAATTTACATTCTCAGTCCTCCAGCAGAAAAGTTCCATGAGCACAGAGGCCATGCTAATCTCTGTATTGTTCCAATTTTAGTATATGTACTGCTGAAGTGAGCACATCCCAGCTAATCTTGATTATAATTTATCTGAGCCCTGTCTTCATTTCTGTCTTTTACTCTCTCATACTACCAAGTCTTCTGAAGACCAGCTCTGCTGTACAGTAGGAGGGCGTATGCATTGACTTTCGGCTGATGTAGCTCCCTTGAGAAGGGAGGTGGTTCTGAGTCAGCAGCCACTGCTCCTGTCTCTATGCTGTCACTGAAACAGAGCTCAGGACACTCCTTTAGGCCTCCAGGTGGGAGCTGCTTTTAGAGAGCAGTTTCAGCTCCTGTTTTAAGGAGCTAGCACTCTGTTACTGGAATTAGATCAGTCTACCCCTCAGTAGTTTTCTCCCTTTTTCAAAAGTGGATCAGTATTTGACTATTTCCAGTCAATATTTGAGTAGTTTCTAATCTAAGTTTTACTATTTCTACAGATTTAATGTCCAAGTTGTAATTGCCATGACTTAGAGGTTTGAGCCTATTTAAAAGAACCTTGGTCCTCTGAAAAATTAATTTACAATATATATGTCAGTGTTACCTTTCTGTTGCTGTGACCAAATACCAGAGCAAATCAGTTTAAAGGAGGAAAGGTTTATTCTGTCCTACAATTAGAGAAGTCTCAGTCCATGGTCACGTGGTCCATTGCTCTGGGCTTGTAGTGAGGAGTGAATGGGAGCAGACTGGCTTGCCTCAGGTGGACAAGAGACAGGCGAGGGCGATGGTGGGGACAAGGAGCACCCCAGGGACCTGTTTCTCCATCAAGGCCCCACCTCCCACGACCACACTGCCTCAGAGCAACTCCACAGCTGGAAAGCCTCTAGGGGACATTTCATATCCAAACTAAATTTTCCCTTTGTAGTTTAAAGGTGGCAATTTCATCTAACTCAGCAGATAGGAACAAAAACAGAGGTTGCGAGCTGTGATGTGAGCCCTACAGGCACTAATGCCGTGCCAGTTTTCAAGTGGTGGGCCATGAGCCTCCGTGCGTTGCATCTCTAGTGTTCTGGACAGGCTTATGGCGGAGAACGCCTTGAATTCCTCTTGACATTCGTTCACCTTTACTTGTCTTTAGCATGGGCTTATGACAGCCTTTTCTCTTTCACTGACTCTATGAATACGTCTGTTTCAAACTCCATCTCTTTCTCCTGATTAAGGAGCTAAGGATGTGAAAAGTACTTAGCACAATTCCTAGCACATAGTAATGTAATTTTTCTCTTCTGTCTGCCCTCCTTGGAGGGAGTAACAAGATTCCTGCCACCTGCTAGTGCCTGTAAAGGCTGCTGAGTGTCCCTCAGAAGATCTTCATGTTGTCATGATGCCAGCTGCTTAAGCCTCTTCCTCCTCCTGCTCTTTCATTGCTGCTATATTTAGCACAAGCCTGTCTCTGGCTCCAGGCACTCATGAGACCTGCTCTTGGGCTGTAGCCCTGCTCTTGGGAAGTCTGCATGCCATCTCACTCCTCCACCGGGTTATTTTCTTCTCTGACCTCCCTTTTCATTCAGTCCATGCTGTGAAGCCTCCCCAACAAGGTTAGTAGACTGCCGTGTGGGTGTTGTGCTCTGGCCAGTGAACCTCCCTTGACAGTACTCCCCTGAGAAGGATAAAGCGTTGCAGAACACGATCTGTTGTGCACACTGTCTGCCCTGCAGGTCTTCCTGGACACATGTATCAACAGTCATTCCTAGCAACTTCTAAACATTTTTCTGGAAGTTGTGTTGGGAATTGTTCCTCGGTATTTGTTCCCATGTTGTTCTTAGCTTTTCCGTGTTCATAGGCTGGGTACTCCCTCACATCAGCTAGTATGTGGCACATGTCTGTTGGATCTTAAGACAGTCTCTTCAGAACCTCTTAGTGCCTCCCTAGTGGGCCCCTGTGTATTTGAAAATAAAGAATTAATGTCGTCCATAGGGGGTGCTGGAAGCAAATTGGATGGGTAAAGAGGCTTTACCTATTTTGTCTTCATCTTGTAAAATGCAGGTTGGTGAGGCCACCCTTTCATGGTCACGTCCATCTGGAGCCAGTGAGGTCCTATGTTCCACCGATGTTTCTAACTATGAACTGCAAGAGGAAATAGGTAATAACCTTGGATTTCACTAACCTTTCATTGCTAGAAATGAAATTGATGACAGAAAAGGTTTTTTTTTTTTTTTTTTTTATGGCCGGCTCAGCCCACCCTGGAAGTGGGGCTGGTGCAACTTATGGTGCCAGGGATTGAACTGCGGTCCCTGTGATTGCCTAAGCTTTCCTAAGCAGGTGCTTTAGACTGCTGAACCACCTTACTGGCCCAAGAATTTTTTTTTTTTGTGGGACTAGGGTTGAAACTCACGACCTTATACTTGCCAGACAGGCACTTGTGCCGTGGAGCTATCTCCCCAGCCCCAGAAAAGGTTATTTTACAGACAAGTCTTATTCTGTTATTACGTAAAGTACAGAATTGGTGTTACTGTGTCCAGTGGTTAAATTAATTTTATATGCATTTAAGATAATTTTTTAAAGATTACTCTGTAGAAGTTTTACTTTTACATTGAAATATAAGCACACTAAGCACTAATTATTTATGCATTGTAGGAAGCTTCTAGATTGATGGGTATATTTAACACTGGATATAAATTTAAAATTTCATAATGTAAATTTTTTGTGTGTATGTGATGGTGTGGAACATCTGGGCTCAAGTGCTCCACCCTGAATAGACTCCTGAATAGCTGGGACTGGAGGCATAGTCCACCATGTCCAGATTATATCATCTAAGTCTTTACAGGCACAGGCTTTTGACAGCATTACTTCCTAATTTGAAATATTATCTAAAATTCCATTTGTAGTAAATTTAAGTGTGTCATGAGTTATTTGCTTTGATATTCAGAAACATCTGTTAAACACTGCAGGCCAGGGGCTAATGGGTATTGAGGGTTGCGACCTCTCAGGGAGGGGAACGCAGGATAGTAGAAGGCAGCAGGGTAGAGGCAAGTGCTGAGGTTATGGGAGCAGAGAACGTAGTTTCTTCTGAGAGTCAAGAAAGTGCAGAGCCTGGCTCCTCAGTAGGAGGAATGTTTGCTATATAGTCCAACCTCTTTCATGCTAAAAATTATCATGTCTAACTTAAGCACAAAAAATTAAAAAGTTTTATTTATTTATTTATTTTTTTTGGTGGGACCAGGGTTCGAAGTCACGACCTTGCACTTGCCCAGCAGGCACTTGTGCCTCGGAGCTATCTCCCCAGCCCCTAAAAAGTTTTAAAAATAAGACTTCTTAATACCATCGGTTCACAGAATCGGTTCAAGACGAAGGCGTAGAACATAACCCAGAGGAGCTGAGGGAGCAGGGGCCCCTGCCAGGGCCCCAGGCGTTCTCCTGCCACAGACACCCCACCTCTGCGTCTCTTGTGCCTGCAGCTGCTTGGCGAAGCATGAGGAGCGTGCCAGGGGCAAGGGGACCAAAGAAGACTGAGGCTAGGAGCTTTTCTAAAGTATGCCTTCTGACAGAGTCCCCAAATCAGAACGGTAGTTCAGACAGTGCTTATCTAAAAAAGAGTAAAAGAAAGTTTACCTGAGTAAATGCGGAAGGGTCATTAAATAGAGAGCATCATTGTTGCATTGCTTTTGTATGACCACAAGGGACGGGAGTGTGGGCCACAGCAGGAGAGGACCCAGCAGGACACACTGGGAACCGCTGGGGATCGGCCCCACCTCTTTCCCAGGGCCCCTAAGGGCTTACGCAGACATTTGGAACCCACCCTGTCTACACCAGAAAATGTTGTTAATAGTGAAAGTGATGATGGCAGCATCCAGAAGGCATCAAGCAGAACAGTAGTGTGTCTTTTCTTGCTTTACCTCCCATTCTGCACATGAGAGTCCAGAGGCTCTGAGACAGTCACATAGGCAGTGATCTGCCGCCATCAGGGGTGAACACTGCCTGGTGAGAGACTGCCAAATTTAACATAACTCTAGCAGCAGTCTACAAGATCTGGTAGATCAGTGATTCACAAAAAGAAAGAAGAATCGTTCTTGTTAACTGTCTTTTAGGAACTTATAATAATCATATTCTATTATAGAGCCACTAGATTAAAATTTTTGGAGAGTGACAGGCATGGTGTCTCATGCACATAATTGCAGCACTTGGGAGGCTGAGTCAGGACAATCACAGCAATTTATTTATTTATTTATTTATTTATTTATTTAGCGGGACTGGGGTTCAAACTCAGAATCTTGTACTTGCCAGGCAGGTGCCTGTGCCACAGAGCTATCTCCCCGGCCCAACCACAGCAATTTTGAGGCCAGCCTGGGCTATAAAGTGAGTTCACAGCCAGCCTAAGCTGCCTAGTGAAGCCCTGTCTTTAAAAAAAAAAAAAAAAAAAAAAAGGAAGAAAGAAAAGGAAGGGAAGGGAAGGGAAGGGAAGGAAGGACAGACAGACCAGATATCATTTATAAGCAAATGAGATCAGTAGTTTCCAGGGACTGGAGATTGCTGTTGAGCTGTATCATAATTTGCTTATCATGTCACTATTTTAATCATTATCATCAATATGTAATGATGTGGCATTGCTTTAATTTGTATTTCTCTATTTGAGCATCTCCCATTTGCATATTGGCTATTCCTACATCTTACTTGGGGGGCTGCCTGTTTGATCTTCTGCCTATTTTTATTCGTTTTGGTTTTTGCTGTGTTGCCCAGGCTGGTCTTCAACTTCTACATTCAAGCAATTGTCCCACCTTGGCCTCCTGAGTAGCTGGATTATAAGTGTACCATACCACCCAATCTGTCTGGTTCTAACTGGATTGTTTGTCATCTTACAGAGTTAGGAAAATTCTTCATACAAGGCTTCTCAGGCACAAATATTGTTAATGTTTTTGGTCAAAACTTGCTTTTTCGCCAGGCGTGGTGGCTCACGCCTGTAATCCCAGCACTCGGGAGGCTGAGGCAGGAGGATTGGTGTGAGTTCGAGACCAGCCTGGGCTACAAAAGTGAGCTCAAGGCCAGCCTCAACCACATAACGAGACCCTGCCTCAAAAAAAAAAACAAAAACAAACAAAAAAAAAAACTTGCTTTTTCATTTGTTAAAAATGTTTTTGTGAAGAGCATGAGTTTTTAATTTCGATTAGGTACCCAGTGTCAATTTGTTTTCTTCCTTGGTTGCTGACATGAGTTTTTTGTGTGCTGACAGGAAGAGGTTTTGACAACCTGACTGCTGTCCATCTTGCACGGCATATTCCCACAGGAACACTGGTAACTATAAAAATTACTAATCTGGAGAACCTCACAGAAGAGCGTCTAAAAGCTTTACAGGTAACAATATAAAGAAAAGGATTTATTTAATGTCTGTTTGAGGAGATTCCATCCAGAAGAATTTTTCTTCCCCAAAGTAAAAGTTCTTTCTGTTAGAGAAATATATTCTTTCTTCTAATTGATACATAGTTTGTCAAATTAGAAAGACCATTTGGAAGCCATGTGAGCACAACTATATGAAAAAAAAAAGTGCATCCGGCGTTTGGTAGCTGCTGCTCATTCCTTGGAGTGGATTCTGTGCTCACTGTGGTGGTCTAGCGATTCCCTCAGCCCCGTCGTTTCCATCACAGTCAGAAACTGCAAAATACAGAAGCAGTTTCCTTTCCATCTAATTGATCAAAGGTGACTTCCAAGGTGCTAAATTTTAACATAATTATATTTTAGGCATATTATAATACCATTTTGTCACTATTTTAGATGAGTGAAATTTTGTAAATTTTATATTGTCCTAGTTTTTAGAATGTTTCTATGTGCACATACATATTACAGGGGGAGAAGAAACAATGCCATTGTTTTAACAGTGGTTCTTTTTGTGATGAGTTAGAAGTGTTTTTAGTGTGATTTTAGATGGTAGAGTCAGAGTGTAGTGTAATTATAATATGCCCTCTAGAATCAAACTAGATTCACATCCACTCCTACTTCTCTTAGGTATATTTGGACACATTTTTAAACTTTAATTTGTGGGTGTGGTTGACATAGTTCTCACTGTGTAGTTCAGGTTGACCTTGAGCTCACTATGTAGCCCGGGTTGACCTAGAACTCACGGTGATCCTCCTGCCTCAGTCTCCTGAGTGCTGAGCTTATAGGCATGTGCCACTGCACCCAGTAACACTTAAACTTATTTTTAAGTGCTATGTTCTGTCCCGGAGGAATTCTGGCATTCCTCATCTCATGCCATGGCTATGTGATTTAAAGAGATGAGAGCAGGGAGGACCGTGCTAGCACCTCTCCAGTCCCTTGAGCATCAGCTGCCACTATTTCTGTTGCTTTCATCATAAGGAAAAAAGGTGTTTCAAATGGTTTTTGTATTTTTATCCTCTAGAGAGCAGTGATTCTATCCCACTTTTTCCGGCACCCCAACGTTACAACTTACTGGACAGTTTTCACTGTCGGCAGCTGGCTTTGGGTTATTTATCCATTTATGGCCTATGGTAAGAAAACTGGTTTTAAATAAAAGAGCTCATAGTTTAGCCTGGATACTGTCATTACAAAGATGAGTGTGATATTAGATTTAGGATTTGCTACTTTTAATTTATAAATCTAATGAGAGAGTCTAGATTTCATGACACTTATCTCGTTCATGTTGACTATCATCTGTAGGCGAAAGGGAAATGGGTGATGAGCGAAGCCACTCATCCTAGAAGAATCCCACGCCTCTGCACACGCCATGTCCTCTGCTTATGTCCCTTCCTTCTCTTCATGAGCGGCAGCTGCTGTTCTTCAGGCAAAAGCAGTTTCCTCCTGCACATGCCACATCACTGTTTCCTGTCACTGCATGTTGATGCTGTAGATTAGAGCTGGTCACCACTACCCTGGGCCTGGCTCCTCACTGGGACTGCTGCAGGGCACTGGTCATTTCTGTGTTCTGCGGGTGACCCCAAGTGCTTATCAGCAGTCTTTAGAACAGAGTTGTGAACTGCTTCTAGGTTTTAAAAAAATTCATATGTGCATACAGTGTGTATTTTAGTAATATTGAATTTTTGTTAATTACCTTTCCTAATCTAAGAAGAGTAGTGGAAAAAAAAAAAAACTTGTTTTGGTAGTTCTAGCTATCAAATGTGTACTCTCAGCCTTGCTAGACAAGTGCTCTACTGATGAACTGCACCTCTAGCCAAAAAAAATTAAAAAAAATTTTTTTAAAGATTCTTGAAGGAAAATCACTTTTTCATGAGAAAGTGGTTAGACTCTAAAGAAGAAGATATATAGGTATTTGTGATTGCAAAGAACACTTACAATGTAGGCAAAGGAGCCAAGGAGATTGCTCAGGGGCACAAGTACCTGCCTGGTAAGTGAAGTGCAAGGTCCTGACTTTGAGCCCCGGTTCTGCAAAAATAACTAACTAAACAAACAAACAAACAAAAAATGTAGGTGGAAATAAAATCACTTTCTTTGTTCATCTAAAATATCAGTAGTAAGACCAGGTGTGGTGGTATACACCTGTAATCCCAGCTCTGGGGAAGATGAAACAGGAGGATCACTACGTGTCTGAGCTGCACTGTGAGACCCTGTATCAAATCCTTCATATAGGGCTGGGGAGATAGCTCCATAGCACAAGTGCCTACCTGGCAAGTGCAAGGTTGTGAGTTTGAGCCCCAGTCCCACCAAAAAAAAAAAAAAAAAAAAAAAAAAAAAAAAAAAAAAAAAAAAAAAAAAAAAAAAAAAAAAAAAAAAAAAAAAAAAAAAAAAAAAACAACAACAAAAAAAACCAAATACTTCATATATACATAGTCAGTGGTTTCTTTCAGGTTCAGCAAGCGAGCTCTTGAGGACATACTTTCCTGAAGGAATGAGTGAAACTCTAATAAGAAACATTCTCTTTGGAGCTGTGCGAGGGCTGAGCTATCTGCACCAAAATGGCTACATTCATAGGTATTTATTTATTTCCATTTCATAAAGTGAAAGAAAGGCTTCTTTTAGGGAGGATTTAGGAAGGAGCAACTGCGTATTAGAGAAGAGGGTAAGAAATTTATACATAAGAGTTGAGGAAGGGCCAGTAGATAGCAGATGATAGCCTTTAACATTCATTCATACACTGAAGATACTTGGGCCACGTGCTGTGCTGGGTGCTGTCCCTGGGTCTGGTGAGGAGGCCCTGGCCCTTCGGCTAAGTCTTGGTCTACTAAGGGTGTAAGATCTGTGTTCAGTTATCAGCTTAGGAAGAGGGCCTTAGATAGTTGGGGATTTTGGGGGGTGCAGAAGGGTCTGTAGGGTGTTCAGGATCTCACTACTGGGTCAGGCTTGTAGTGATCTGCCTATTTACAGCCTCTGAAGAGCTAGGATTAAAGGCCTGTGCCATCATGCCAGTCTCAGTTGCTGTCTCAGCTCGCCCCGGCAGGCAGGGCTGGCACGGCAGGCCTGGGGATCTGAATCTTTGGTCCCTGTGCCTACTTGTAGGCAATAGTTGGGATTTTTAAAAATCTTTTTTGTTTCTCTGTTTGGTACAGGGTCTTACTATGCAGCTGGGACTTGTAATGATCCTCTGTCTCAGCTTCCGCAATACTGAGATTACAGGTGTGTGCCACCACACCCAGTTTTGGTGGCCGGGTCCCAGGGCTGGCACAGCTTGCGGTAGCAGGAATTGAATCCAGGTCATTGCACTTGCCAAGCTATTTCCCCAGCCTGGGATTTTTGTTTTGTTTAAACAAAGTTTCTTTATGTGTTTTCCAGTATGTGTGTGTGTATGTGTGTGTGTGTGTGTGTGTGTGTGTAGCAGAGATTGTAATTAATCTTCCTTTGATTTCTTAAATATATTACAGCACCTTGAGGGTTTTGTTTTTTTGTTTTTCTGTTTGACTCCTTGGGATCGGATTTCACAATGCAGTTCAGGCTGCCCTTGAACCGGAACTCTACTTGACCCTTCTGCGTTAGCCTCCCAAGTGCTTGGATTACAGGCACTTACCACCACATCCAGAAACACACACTTGGGGATATAGCTCTTCGGTAGGGCATTTGACTGCTGAAACACACACTATTTTCTAAGGGATATTAACCAATTTCCAAGTGAACACATGAGTCGATTATGACCAGACTTCTATTCTGTCTTCATTGGCCATATTCCTAGTACTTAGGATTGTTTCTTTCTGTTCTAGGAGTTTTAAAGCCAGCCATATCCTCCTTTCTGGTGATGGCCTGGTGACCCTCTCTGGCCTGTCCCATCTGCATAGTCTGGTTAAGCATGGACAGAGACATAGGGCTGTGTTTGAGTTCCCACAGTTCAGCACATCAGTGCAGCCGTGGCTGAGTCCAGAACTGCTGAGACAGGTCAGGTGTGGCCTTCGGGCTGTCTGTGTGTCTTGAGTGTCTTTGAGTTTGACTAAAAGACAGTTTCAGTCTTACATTTGGATGGCAAATGGCCTACTGCAAGACTTTTTCTTGTCAAAATTATGTTAGAAATTAAATTGTAACACACACATTAGGTAAGATCTTGATTATGGCTTTCTCCCATCATTTGTTGTCTTTTGTCAAAAGAGCATGTATATGACATTTTGTTATTTGTCTCAAAGAACTTGAAATAATTGTTCTCTACAGGATTTACATGGATATAATGTGAAGTCAGATATCTATAGTGTTGGAATTACAGCATGTGAATTAGCCAGTGGGCAGGTACCTTTTCAGGACATTCACAGAACTCAGGTAAATGCTTCTAAAATCCATGAACTACTTGCTTTTTATTTAGTTTTTCTTTATATATATATATAATTTTTTATTTTTATTTATTTTTCTTGTTTCAGAACCTTTGTTTGTTTATTCACTCATTTTTATGGCCGGCTCAGCCCGCCCCGAGGGCAGGGCTGGTGCAGCGCGTGGTGCCGGGGATCGAACCGCGGTCCCTGAAGCCGCCCAAGCTTTCCCAAGCAGGCGCTTTAGACCACTGAGCCATCCCGCTGGGCCCCTACTACTTGCTTTTTATAAGTCCTCTTATTGCCTACTTCTGATAAACCTGCTTATGTAGACTCTTAGGTATTTACTGTCATTATTGTTTAATATTTTGTCTATAAGAGTTAAGGAGATTTTTTCTCTTAGATGTTGTTACAGAAGCTGAAAGGTCCTCCCTATAGCCCAGGAGACCTCAGTATTGCTCCTCAGTCAGGCTCCAGAATGAAGACTTCCCGCTCAGGTGTGGACTCTGGGATTGGAGGGAGTGTGTTGGTCTCCAGTGCAGCTCACACTGTCAGCAGTGACCGACTACACACACCACCCTCAAAAACCTTCTCTCCAGCCTTCTTCAGCTTGGTACAGCTCTGTCTACAGCAAGATCCTGAGAAGAGGTATTTATCACCTCTAAACAGCATGAAACAGACTTCATACTTTATAGAAACCTTGTGAGATCACTCTTGCTGTAAAATTCTACCTCTTGTAGTCTTTTCATCAAAAAATTAGTCTGATCTAGAAAATGTCAATGCTAGGGAACAAATAGAGCTGATAAGAAAATGGGAAGAACCCTGTATTCGAACTCACAAGAGTTTGCACCAGTCCTTGGCCACACTATTGCCCAGTCAGGTCAACTTGTAAAAATTATTCTTTCTGAACATTAATTACTGCATTTGTGCTAAGATATTTTAGAACCCCTACACAGCATAAAAATGTAAATTGCCTCTATTATACTAATATAAATTATTACTATAGGCAAATATGTAGCATCAGTATTTTGAAAGGAAGGTATGCGTAGCTTCCCTTTATTTTTAGCTCATTAGTGGCTGGCATCATCTCTTCTAAATAGATAAGATACCCATATCTTTTTTTTTTTTTAATTTATTTATTATTTTTATTCTTGTTTCAGAACCTTTGTTTATTCACTCATTTTTATGGCCGGCTCAGCCCGCCCCCTAGAGGGCAGGGCTGGCGCAGCATGTGGTGCCGGGGATTGAACCGTGGTCCCTGAAGCCGCCCAAGCAGGTGCTTTAGACCACTGAGCCATCCCGCTGGACACCAAGATACGCATATCTTCTTTACAATAAATTTTGAGTATGGAGCAATTGAAGGCTATATCTAGAATTACTTTGTCCTATAAGTCAAGCCTAGAGCTAAGAAATGGGCTTCTGACATGCCTTCCGTTTTCATTTGTTAATTTTGAGTTTTATAGCTGTAAACCTAAGTTATAATAATTATATGACCAAAGGCTACATTATAATGTTGTTCAATAATTATTTTTAAAATTGCAGACCATCTGCAAGCAGTTTATTGTCTCATATATTCTTCAAGCAGGTAAGTAATTCTGTTGTCAAGATTTATTTTTTTCTGGAACCGGGGATCGAACCCAGGACCTTGCACTTGCCAGGCAGGCACTTGTGCCCCTGAACTATCTCCCCAGCCCCAATCAAGATGTTTTTAAAAGCCAACAAAATCATTTTATTGACTTAATGGGATACCTTGCTCACCAAGAGTCCTACTAATACTAATAGTTTTCTTGCAACATAAAATTAAAAGCAATAAAACCTCTTTTGTTAGTTCAATTATAGATTTTCTAAATGATTTTCTTTCTTCAAAATGAGTAAAAACAAACATCACCATGTGATAATGCTCAGTATATATTTTATGCTCTGTGTATGTTTTGATTATTTAGAGACACTTTCTAGATTGTTTAGAAATTATGACAAGTCAAAATAATTTTGTTAAAAAAATCACTTTGACCCCTAATTTTTTTCAGGTGATGGGAAAATACCTAACCCAATTTTTTGAAAATTTTAAACACAAATGATTCCTTTCTTTTGCTTTGCTTTGCTTCTTCTCTCTCTGCCTTTCTGAGAGACTCTTAATGTTTACCCGGGTTGGACTGCACATCAGCCCTCCTGGTCTCTCCTGCCAAGCAGCTGAGATGATAGGCCTGTGCCACCACACCAAGGCTTCAAATGATTTATTTAAAAATAATTTATTGCTAATAGAACTGATGCACTGAATTTATACAACAACAGCTCCCCCTGCCCTTTTTTTTTAACAGATGAGGGAAGAAAGCCAGGACTCCATTCTTCTGCATTTGCCACCTGCCTGTACAAAGCCGTCAGGAGCACTGTCGTCGGTGTTCTGGACAGGGCCCGAGCGTGATTTTCCTGAGGAGCAAGGCCCAACCTGGGAATTCTAGGGCTGCCATATCATGTCATGTCCTATATACTTGACACTTCCTTCTTGCTGCTTTTTCTCCTATATTTCTAGGTATAAATGCCAGAATTGTACTTGAAAACAGTTGGTGCACTGGAGAAGCTGTCCTTTAAACCACTCTGCTCACAGAGAGACCGACCCATAGCCCTCTACTGGGACAGTGAGCTCTCCCAACTCCAGGGAAATGTCAGCAGTACCAGTCTAGCTATGATTAATTGAGGTTCTTCAGCCTTTTCCAAGCTGTGACTACTTTTTTTTTAGCATAATTTTTGAGCCATTTAATTTTTCGATGTTCTGCTGTTTTCTTGGAGTGAATGCTTTCTCCAGGAACAGTTCTTCCAAGGACGTTGTGGCCTTCCAGAGCCTCAGGCCTCTATGATCAGCTGCTGTCAGGCCTGCAGGTGCCAAACCCCTTTGTGGAGAAAGGAAAATGTTTAGACTCCCATTTTCTGTTAATGTGGATGATAACATCAAACTGAGCCTCACGTTAAATGAGTCACTTGAAATACCTAGAAAAGACACCATTTGCTTTTTTTTTTTAAAGGGGAGTAAAAAATTTTCTATCTGTGTAGATTATCGATGGTAAATTAACATGCCCCTGTAGGAGCTCAATAAAGACCTACTGAATGAATTGATGCTTATATCCTTTCTTATGTTGTTTGACAAAACTAGAACACAGATTCTAATTTGTTTTTCCAAGAAAAATCATTTATTTACATAACAGAGAAGGGATATTTGATTCGATGGAGGCAGAAGGCAGATCTGACCTTATAGGTGATCACTACTCCTGGAGGGGGTAAGCATTTAAGGGCATAAACCTCTTAGGTATTATTTCCTTAGCTACAAAAAGAGAGAGCTTTGTCTCAAAAAATGTTTGTTGTTTGAGCTGTGATAAACTGAAGCTTAAGTCAGTAGATTTTCCTAATCCATACAGTCTTATTTACTGGCCTCAAATTTATGGTGATTCTCCTGCCTTGGCCTCCTGAGTGCTGGGATTACAGGGGTATGCCACCTTTCCTGGCTGTAATCTGTGCAGTGTTACAATCTTACTTATATTACATTAAAAGTTTTGGGTTTTGTTTTTAGGGGTATTTTGTTACTTTTTTTTTGTCTTTCTGAGACAGAGCATAGCTATGCAGTTCAGGCTGGCCTTGAACTCACTTTGTAGCCCAAGCTGCTGTTGAACTCAGTGATCCTCCTGCCTCAGCCTCCCAAGGGCTAAGATTATAGGCACAAGCCACCACATCTGGCTGGAAGTTGTTTTTAAATGATTAAGAAACTAAAACTAAAAAAGTAATATATAATTTGAAACAATCCTTTTGTATGTTTACTGGCTAGTGTTCCCCAGTAAACATTGGGATTTTTGTATCAGTACAGCTGCCAAGACCTGCCATGGTGAAGCTGAAGGTGAGCGAATGTAAAATAGACTGTACTGCATTGGCCTGATGTGTTTTACCTGTTTTACAGTAACTCTGACAAGTATTATATCATAATTATATAAAGTACATTGCATTTAATGTGGAATATTATGCTAATAGTCTGATAACCTTTATTTTGGAAACCCACTTAAAATTTGTATTTCAATAAATACAAAATAATTTGAAAATTATAAAAACAATGGTTTCCATCCATTATGCAAGTTACAGTTCATGGAATCATTAACTCAAGATACTTTCTAGTCTTCTTTGCCAAGCTCCAGAGAAATGATATTTTACCCTTTGAGGTCTCTAGTGGAGCTCAGAAATCTACATTTTAACACTCTCCAGAAGACTTGGGTATAGATGATCCAAGAACTAAAATACTGGTCAGGAGCAAATTCTAACAACATCATGCCTAACTTGAATGTTTTGTCATTGTATATCCTCTCAATCAAATAATAAGGAACCGGCTACTTTTATCCAGGGAGTCTTTTTACATAAGAGGAGATCCTTTTTAAAAAATGGAAAAATTGGGCCCGGCAGGATGGCTCAGTGGTCTAAAGCGCCTGCTTGGGAAAGCTCAGGCAGCTGCAGGGACCGCGGTTCGATCCCTGGCACCAAATGCTGCGCCAGCCCTGCCCTCAGGGCAGGCTGAGCCGGCCATAAAAATAAATAAATAAACAAACAA
>PVJA010038222.1:0-10790 GCA_004027025.1 Myocastor coypus
TTTTTTTTTTTTTTTTTCCTGCTGTATTTTATTACACATCCTCTTAGGAATTAGAGATCTGAAGAAAAAATGAGTATGCAAAGCTGGTTTCATGTAAGATTCACTGGAGTTAAGTTTTCCTGCTTTATGGTGTCCTAGCAGCAGCGGCAGACTCCACTCCTTCCTACTACTTGTGCAATCAAGCCTGTTTCGGGGAGTGTGAGCCGGTGGGAGACTGAGGCTCAAATGAGCAACCTGCTCACAGCTGCACAGCTGAGGTGGAAAACCAGCTAGAGTGTCCATCCTAACCTTTAGAGCACTAAGTCCATTCTTAGTTTTGCTGTACCATATGATATGCAGGATTTAGAGATATGCAGGTCATTGATGGCCACTGCTTGAGCTATTTTGGTGCAAAGTATAGGAGAAAGTAGATTGGAATGGGCTGAGGCAAGACTGGGAGGTGAAGAAATAGCATAGACAGACAACTCTGCCCCAGCTTTGGATGTGGCCAAGGGGAGGAGGAAATGTGGCTCAAGGTGTGGGTGTGTGGGTGTGTGGGTGTGTTTAAAGGTAAAAAAGACTTAGCTTGATTATTACTGGGGGGAGAGCCAATTACTCTTTTTTTCTTTTTGCAGTACTGGCTATTGAACTCAGGACCTTGGGCTTGCCAGGCAAGCGCTGATTCTACTGAACTATCTCACTCGCCCCTATAAATCTTAATTGTTCATTGATATGCATAAAACATTCAATATTTTGGACTGGACGGATAACTCGGTGATGATGATATATTTTAGCATTCATAAGGCCCTAGGTTCAATCCTTAACACCAAAAAAACTCCCCCAGACCAAAAATACTATTCCTATGTTTGGAAGAACCTTCAGTATGAAATTTGAGAAATATCTCTTAATTGATGTTTCAGTTAAAATAAAGCTTTTTTTTTTTTTTTTTTGACGGGACTGGGGTTTGATCTCACAACCTTGCACTTGCCAGGCAGGCACTTGTGCCATGGAGCTATTTCCCCAGCCCCCCAAAATAAAGCTTTAAACTGGAATATTGTCCAAAATAAAGCCTTTAGTGTTAGCAAATTCTGGGTTTTGATTAAACAGTTTGTCTACAGGTGCTATATTTTCTGAAAATTTTAAGAAGTAGGTCTTGTGCCAACAAACCCTGGCAGACTTTTTTGTTGAAAAGCTTGATGCAACTTCTTCAGGGGGTCATTTGTTTGTTTGTTTGTTTGTTTGTTTATTTATTGTCTTTGAGCCATTGCCTCACTGTGCAGTTCAGGCTGGCCTTGAGCTAACTTTGTAGCCCAGGATGGTCTCAAACTTGTGATGATGATCCTCCTGCCTCATGCATCACCACACCTGGGAGGTCATCTGTTATTTTTATTTTTTTGTCTTTTTGGGACAGGGTCTCGCTGTGCAGTTGAGGCTGGCCTTGAGCTCACTTTTGTAGCCCAGGCTGGTCTCAAACTCACACCGATCGATCCTCCTGCCTCAGCCTCCCAAGTGCTAGGATTACAGGCGTGCGTCACCATGTCCGGCTGATCTGTTTAGAGTCAGCAACTAAGGGGCAGCAAATAGCTCAGTGGTCTAAAGCACCTGCTTAGGCAAGCTTAGACAACCAAGAAAGGACTGCAGTTTGATCCCCAGCACCACATGCTGTGCCGGCCCCACCCACAGGGCACCCCCATTGCAGGGAATGAAAAGAAAATTAAGGTGTGTCATGTATATGTACCAGCTTCGCACAATGAATGTAATTATTATGTACTGCAAACATTTACTGATTTTTTAAAAAATGAAAAACCAAGGGACTGGGCCAGCACTTGGGAGGCTAAAAACATAAGGATTACTACAAGTCCATTAATTATTGAAAAGTATTTATATATTGGCTGCTGGAAATTTTAGGTTACCTAGAGCTGAGGTTTGAAACTATGCTTATTAGGGGTGTGGTGGCTTGTGCCTATAATTCCAGCACTTGGGAGGCTGAAAAACAGGAAGGGGCATTACAAGTCGCATCTGTGTAGGGAGACCCTGTACTAAATACATAAAAAGAAAAACTGTGCTTATTAATAGTCCAGTGAACTTGGGCTAATAATTTAGCTTTGAGCCTCAGTTTCCCAGAGTAGTAAATTCAGGGCTACTTGTGTCAGGCTGTTGTCAAGGTTAAGTAAGCTAATGCTGTGAGTGACTGGCACAGACCTGGTAGCTAGCAGTGACCTCATAGAATTGAGAGGCCTTTGTGTTCCTGTACTTGAAGGAGAAGGACGTGAATGTGCATCCTTCTGTGCCTCCTCTCTGTTGGTTTATGGAAAAGTCTTAGACATTTCCACAGAGATGAAGCAAGGTTGGATAAATAGATTTAGAGCTCTGTCCTGTGCTTGTAAATCTCAGGAGACTTTTGAAAGCAGTGTTAGGGAAAACAGCAAGCCTGTTCCTCATGGAAAAGAGCGAACTTGTGAAAATGTATACTTAATCAGCAAGAACATGGAGTCTTCTATATAAATAGTGCAGATATGTGTTTAGTTCTCACCATTTTCTCTAGGCTTAGGGGACTGGCCAGGAAATTACTTGACTTTCTTTCCAGCAAAGTTATCTTAGAAAATTATTTGTATTTGCTGATTCATTGCTGGAATCTTCCTATAAGTGACTTTTTTTTTTTTTTTCTCTCATGCATTTAGGACAGGAATACAAGGTCCACTGTGTCTCACTATGTAGATCAGACTCATAATGATTCTCCTATTTTCAGCCTCCCAAAGTGCTGGGATTACAGGCTGTGCCACCATCCCAGTCTCGGTTGACATCTCAGCTGCCCATCAGGGATTGAATCGCCACCACTGCACTCTGCTGAAGCAGGCTTGTTTTGATTTATGGCATGAGTTGTAAATAAGCCTTTTAGCTTGGTGTTTTATTAGGTTTTACATTTTTGTGGGGAGAATGGCCTTCCTGTGCTAGGATATAAACTTTTTTTTTTTTTTTGTCTTTTTGAGACAGGGTCTTATGCAGTTCACCCTGGCCTTGAGCTGACTTTCGTAGGCCAGGCTGGTCTTGAACTTGAATTGATCCTCCTGCCTCAGCCTCCCAAGTGCTGGGATTACAGGTGTGCGCCATCACACCCAGCTTAGGATATAAACTTTTAAAACATTTTCTCCAGTCTTTTTTTTTTTTTTTTTTTTGAGGGATTGGGGTTGTAACTTACAACCTTGCACTTGCCAGGCAGTCACTTGTACCACGAAGCTATCTCCCGGGCCCCCATTTTCTCCAGTCTTAAGGAGTGGTCTATGTGTTTTGTTGTTCTGTATATACTAGTCCTTTTGTCTGTTGACTGACCCTGGCTGACCTTAGCCCAGGAGAGTGTCACATCTGAAGTCATGTTGTAACGGGGGGGGGGGGGGGGATAAGAACCTGTTCTGGTAGAATTTGCAATCTAAGAGGGGAGATGGGCATTGTTTAAATGCTCACTGTGGGTCAGATCAGTAGTAACTTTCCTGAAGGCAGGAGCCAAGTCCTCACGGACCTTGAAGGAGGGAGGGAGGTTGGAGTCTGAATGATGAAGGACTGTAATTGCGTTGATGAGGCACAGTGATGCACCCCTGCAAGAGCAGTGCTTTGGAAGGCTGAGGCAGGGGGATTGCAAATTTGAACTAGCAACTTAGCAAGGCTATTTTTAAGAAGAAATTTTTGAAGGACTGGGGGCCTGAGTATGGTGGCACACACCTGTAAGCCCAGCACTCAGGAGGCTGAGGTAGGATCCCCATAAGTTTGAGACCAGACTGGGCTAGAGTAAGACCCTGTCTCAAAAAACAAAAACAAAAAAAAAGATGAAGGACTGGGGATGTAGCAGAGGCCTTATGTTCAATCCCCAATGTCACCAGAAAACAAAAAACAAAAAAAGGCTGTTTCTGCAGAGGACATGTCTTTTTGGAGGAAACTGAGAGACCACAATAAAATTAGAAGATGGTGAGGAATGAGTGAACACATTAAGGGATGAGGTGAAAAGGAAGGCCAAGGCCCCACCCTTCGAGCCCTGAAGGTCATGGTAGGAACTGATGTTTTTGTTGAGAATCAGTGGGACAACAGTGAAGAGTTTTAAACAGGGAGGAATGTGATAGGATGGCCAGGTTTGTGTTCTAGAGGTCTCTTGGGCCCCTGTGATCAGAACATCTAGGAAAAAGAGGATCACTGGGGAGCATGAAGAGGCACTAACCACTATGCAGGTGAGAGTTCTTGGTGGCCTAGAACAGACAACAAAGTGAGTGGACTTCAGATCTGGTTAGGAAGTAAAGCTAAGAAAACCCAGTAAAGATGTAGCAGCGTGAGGAAAGGAGGACCCTGAAGGCTGACTCAGGGTCTTGCTTGCACTCTGGATGGAGAGTGTTGCTGCTTTTTAAGGTGAGGGAAAGGGAAGGAGATGTTGGTCTGAGTTGGGGCTTGGAGCCACCTTTGAGCATCCAGATGGATACATGACTGGAAGTGACTGGATCTATAAACCTGATGACTGAAGACCCTGTAAGAAAGTATGCAGAGAGCAAGAGGCAGGTTGGGGGCCCTGGGCCTGAGGACTTCCAGCCTTTTCCACATCTGCAGAAGGTAGTGAGGAGAGGGGGCAGTAAGCAGCAGATAGAGGAGAAATTGTATGATTGTGCAGCCATAGGTAGAGAAAGTTTCAAGAAGCAAGAAGTCAGAAGGTCAAGTGCTACAGGGAAGTCAAGTCAGATGAAGACTAGGAAAATGCTCATCAGGTGTAGAGACATACAGGTCATGGTTGCTGTCACCTGAGCCATTCCCTGGGCTGGGATAGGTGAAAGCAGACTGGAGTTAGCCAAGATGGGAATGGGAGGTGAAGTGCGCAGCGAGTACAGTCACCTTTGCCCAAGCTTTGGCTGTGCTGCAAAGGAGAGGAGGGAAATGTGGCTTATGGAAGATTTTTGTTCTGCTTTGTTTGATTTTAAAGTAGAAAAGACTCAAAATTATTTAAATGTCACTGGGAAGGGAGCCAAGTGAGAAAGAAGTTAAATAGTATAGGAAAGAAAACAGTTTATTCATTTGCTGAACAGATTTTGAGTGCTTGTTACTGTGTGCTGAAGAGTGGTGGGGTTTGGGAATGCAGCAGTGAATCTAGCAGAGACTTGTCATAGCGTTGATTATTCTCCTGCAGAAGACAGGCAAGCTATTACATAGTATGTCAAGGGTGATAAATACTATGAGGAAAAATTAGAAAAATGAAGAAGTAAAGGTGTCAAAAGAGATTTAGGGAGACAAGAAGCTCAGGGTGGCTATTTTCAGTGGCGCGGGTCCTCTCTGAGCTCGCAGGTGACTGTCTAAGCCGTGAACTGCAGAGGGTGATCCTGGGGGCCGAGGAGGAGGGAGGGCAGCCACCCAGAATGCAGTCAGATCACAGGAGTGTCAGGGAGGGGTGGAGAAACTTGGAGGCCAGCATCAAGATTCAAAATTTACTCTGAGGAGCTGGGGAGATAGCTCAGTAGAATAAGCGCTTGCCAAGGGCCTGAGTTCAATCCCTGGTTCAAAAAAAAAAAAAAAATTTTTTTTTTTTTTATTCTGAGACAGGGAGATGTTGAGAGTTTGCAGCAAATGAGTAATGCACTCAGATCTATGCTTGGAAAGAATCCCTTTTGCTACGGTGTGGAACAGGTGGGAGAGGAAGGGCTGACACCATGGGACTGTGAAGAAGCCACTGTGGTGGTGGCAGTAATGCGAACGGTCAGATTCTGTGTAGTCTGGAGAGTGTGGAGCCCACTGAGGAGTGGGCAGGGGCAGGAGCCCATGGAAGAGTGACTGACTGGAAACTCCTACAGCAGGCCAGGTCAGAAGGCAGGTGCAAACAGGTTGGTTTGAAGGTTTGCTAACAGGAAGTCGGGGAAGTCTCCCTGTGGCAGCCTCCAGTTGCTGGGTGAAGTAGGAGACTGCTTCCATCCCTTGTACATAAAGAGGAAAGTGACATAATGGTGCCAATTAGGAGAAGAGCTGCATTATTAGAGGAGAGTAATCTGCAGCATTCAACGTGGAGAACTGGAGAAGGTGAGATTAACTGGCAGTGTTTAGGCTCCTGAGGTTGGTGATTACAGCTTCACAGACTTTCCAGCCTGTCTGTCACTAGCGACCTGCAAAGATGGTCGTATAATCTTAGTTTGGGATTTTTCCAGAAAGTAAGATTGAAGGTCAGTGGCAGTTGGGGCTATTGATCACTTGTCATTCTGTTAGCAAACCTGCTAATGGGATCCCTCCTGGGGAATATGAAAGAGGAAAGCTCACATGTTGGCCATGGCAAGGTCCTCCTAGGTCAGCTGGGAGAAGAGGAGAATGTGGCAGAGGACAAGAAGGAGCTAGACATGGTTCATTTCCACATGCAGAGCTTCAGAATGTGACACCCTGGCTAGCTTAGGGTAGCGAAGGTGATGAGAGGAGCTGAAGGAATCCAAGGTCAGCACTGGTATTGATAGTAGGGAGGCCTGTGACTGTCAGGTGTTTGAAAAGTCACCGTGGGATTTGGGACCCATGGATGGGATTACTGGGAGTTGAGGGCCAGGCTGCTGGCTACTGTTGGGCTTACTTTGGGAGTACAAGGGAGGAAGTGCTAATGCCACAGTTGCTGGTGAATAGGGATGTGTGACCCAGTCACTTAGGTATGGCAGTCTCAGAAATGATTTCCTGGGGAAACTGTGGCGTTCTTGATGCATAGGCCCCATCCCATGCCAGTGGTTTCCTTTCACTCCAGCCTGCTCACCTGTTGCTGCTGATGGCTCCATTGGCAGCTGGGAAGGCAGCCCTTGTTGGCATGTGGAGCAGTGGGGAGCAGCAGGTCTGACCCACCAGATGCCCGTATCTTCAGTTGGGGAGTGTGGCCCTGGAACAGACAGCACCACTGCAGAGAGCCCTCCCTGCGTGGTTGTGGCAAGTGGCTTAACTTCTCTGTGCTCAGACTTCACCTGTGTACTGGTTGTGGGTAACACAGATGGTTACTAGGTTTTTGCCACCTTTAGTTTTAGTGAGCACAGAATGAGCACCTGCTTCTGGTGATGAATCCCTGAATATCCACAGTGGTGGACACTTTTATTTGTTTTTTTTCCCCCTTGAATTGGCTTGGTTCCACAGATGGCACTACAGTGTTTGACTTTTGCTTAAGATAAGACCCAGAGAACTAGCCAGGTGTGGCGGTGCATGCCTGTAATCCTAGCACTTGGAAGGCTGAGGCAGGAGGATCAGCTTGAGTTCAAGACCAGTCTAGACTACAAAAAGTAAGCTCAAGCTCAGACTGAACTGTATAACAAGACCCTGTCTCAAAAAAAAAAAAAAAAAAAAAAAAAGACCCAGAGAACTGACACATATTGGCCACCT
The DNA here is from genome assembly GCA_004027025.1 of Myocastor coypus. Classification (NCBI taxonomy): domain Eukaryota; kingdom Metazoa; phylum Chordata; class Mammalia; order Rodentia; family Myocastoridae; genus Myocastor; species Myocastor coypus. Next base: position 7,336 of record PVJA010038222.1, read on the forward strand.
GTTGTGTGCCTGTCACAACCCTAGTCAGTATCTGACAACATATCTCAAGGGGCTGTCAAGAGAATTATCTTTACTGAAGTGCCCCCTTACAGATTCTGGAGCATATAGACTGCTTCTTGTCATCCAAAGTCTTTAGAGTAGGGAATCAAGACTCAGAAAGGTTTAATAACCCAGCTGGCATCACTCAGCTGCTAAATGTCCATGCTGTACCTGAACCCAGCTCTGTTTGAATCTTGTACCTTTTTTTCTTTCTTGCCACCCCATCAGGGTGTGCCAGGCTATCACCCCCACCCCCATTCTTTGTCCTAGTTCCTTTTATTTTATTTTATTTATTTATTTATTTATTTTTTGTGGGACCAAGGTTCGAACTCATGACCTTGCACTTGCCCAGCAGGCACTTGTGCCTCCGAGCTATCTCCCCAGCCCCCGTCCTAGTTCCTTTTAAACCTCCCTTTTTAGTGGGGAAAACAATTGTGTCAACCAGTATATTCAGAACCCAACTGTTAGGTGGGACTAAATGACACGAGGACTACTCTTTGAACATTTCCAGCCTATAAAAATGTCTGTGTGATCAGCTTCAAACTGACGGCTTCTCTCCCTGAGATCATTATCATTGGGTTATTAGCAGACATCTCCTGATTGGCTTCCCTGATTCTGTCCTAGCCACTCTCCTCTTGACACTGCAGCTCCCATAAGGAACAGCCCACAGGTAGGTGGAATAGGCCGCCCCCTCCTGGCTACTTTCAGGCCTTCTTCCTCCTCCTTAAAAGGTGCTGTACCATCTGGATCCCTGCTGCGGCCAGTGGAAAGGATTTTTATGATTTTTTTTTTTTCTTCAACAAAAAAAGTCATTCAGAAAGCTTAGCAAGTCCTAATTCTTGGGACTATTTAAGGAAAAATTTTAGAATTTAGAGAAAAATCTATGATCATGGGATTTTGGTATTTGCAGCCTTGGCTTTCTGGCAGTAGTATGCAGAGAGGATTCCCCTTCTCAGATGCTGGGTCCTGCCGCTGCTGCTAGTCACACCAGCCCTCCTGTTCAAAATCCGAGGTGCATTTTGGTGTATTGGTCATAATCCTTAAAAGCCACTTTATCTCCTGCAGTTACTTTATTGCAATAAGTAAAATACTTTCTCTTGGGCTCTTCCCTGTCTCTTAAAACTGAAATTGAAAACTAGAAGCCTTAGAGCCAGGACAGCAAGTAAATAACTTTTATTTGAACCAGAATGGTTAAAAATTATAGTTGCTAGCTGGGCGTGGTGGCGCATGCCTGTCATCCCAGCACTTGGGAGGCTGAGGCAGGAGGATTGGTACGAGTTCGAGACCCAACCTGGGCTACAAAAGTGAACTGAAGGCTAGTCTGAACTGCATGAGACCCTGTCTCAAAAAAAAAAAAAAAAAATTACAGTTGTTTTGAATTGTATTCTGACATATCACATCATAAACTGCATTTTTTTTCTTTTTCTTTTTGAGACGGTCTTACTATGCAGTTCAAGCTGTCCTTGAGCTCACATTTGTAGCCCAGGCTGGTCTCAAGCTCACATCGATCCTCCTGCTTCAGCCTCCCAAGTGCTGGGATTACAGGTGTGTGTCCATACGCCTGGCTAAACTCTGCATTTTTTATTTTTTTATTTTTTTTTTTTTTGTCTTTTTGAGACAGGGTCTCGCTATGCAGCTGAGGCTGGCCTTGAGCTCACTGTTGTAGCCCAGGCTGGTCTCGAACTCGCATCAATCCTCCTGCCTCAGCCTCCCGAGTGCTGGGATTACAGGCGTGAACCACCACGCCCGGCCAAAAACTCTGCATTTTGACTTCTGGAAAAAGTCAGAACAGTGGACTCTTCTGGGCTCAGGGTCTGTAGAGGGGCCAGTACTAGTCAGCTGGAATGAGGAGCTGCCCTGCCTCTTGCCTTGTTGGGTAGGAAAGCAGACCTCCTTGCCCTTGATACCTTAAACCTGCACTAGTTCTCCTTGAGGCTTCCTGCCTGGCCTGCACAGATCTTGGTGTGTAACTTGTGCATTTGGTTTTGTTACTCTTGGTGCTTTTCTGAGATAGTAAGGAGCCATCATGGCAATTAACTTACTGACTAATGATTGGCACCAGTGGCCTTCTGAAACAAATTGTTTCAGAGCTCAGAAACCAGCATAAATGCCAAAGACAGTGTGGTTGCTTCAGATGCATTTAACATTTAAACTGAGCTCTAGTTAGATAATCATGACTAGAGACTAGAAGAAAACCTTAAATATGAACTAGGGCAGCAATGCCCCCTTCTGTGTCACAGAGTGGCAAAGATCTTCTCATCCATACAGAGCCTTAGTGTTACTGGTCTAGGTTTCTAGAAGCTGAAAGCTTTGCCACCAGCCTTGTGGAGTAGATGTACTGGGCCACTCTCACAGCCTTGAGAGCCTCTGCTAGGGAAAGTCGGGGCTCCTTCTAGGATTCTTGTCCATGAAGGGCAGGGTCCATGCCACACAGACCTATTGTGCCACAAACCTTGTAGTCCATAAGCATAATACTTGGTATTAGTCACCTTGGCAGTTTTCTTCTATTCTGTTTTGCTTTTACGGTGTATAGTAAAAAGGCATTAGATCCCAGCACTCGGGAGGCTGAGGCAGGAGGATTGGTGCGAGTTCGAGATCAGCCTGGGCTACAAAAGTGAGCTCAGGACCAGCCTCAACTGCATAGCGAGACCCTGTCTCAAAAAGACAAAAAAAAAAAAAAAAAAAAAAAGAAAGGCATTAGAGACCAGCCAGAATGTTCAAAGGTACTGTGTGTAGCAAGTCTAGTTCCTTGGTTTCTCTCACCAACAAGTAAGAGAAAGTTCCATCAAAGATACCATTGTCCAAAAGGGGGAAACTAAGCCAGGCATTGTGGTACACACCTGCAAACTTGAGAGACTGGAGCAGGAGGATCATTGCAAGTTTGGGGCCAGCCTAGATTACATAGTGAGATCTTGTCTCAGAAAAAAAAAAAGGAAACTAGTAACCTCCAGAGCTGTGTCCTGTCCTGGATGCTATGTAAGAGACTAACCTTCCAGAGATCTGCTGAATGCTCAGAACTTGGAGCTGATTTGATAAAATATGGAGCCTGGGGTCCTAATATGTAGAAATACCTTATGCTGATAGATTAAGATTAAGTGTTCTGTTTCAATAATGGAAGACTTTGTTCTCCTGAAAATAACACTATCATCTCTGAGATTGTGATTTCTAAATAATGACAATTTTCATAACTTCAGCTGTGTAAATAATGTAATCTCCAAGACAAGTAAATATTTTAGAATTTATTTTAACTCACTAGAATAGTTTAGCATGACAGTGTGAATTATTTAATGCCACTGACCTATATACTTTAAAATGGTACACTTTAAAAAAAATAAAGTGGTACACTTTAAGTTAATGTAGGTTATCATAGTTGTTTTAAAAAGTGTTTGTTAGGGGCTGGGGAGATAGCTCCGAGG
>PVJA010038223.1:0-13460 GCA_004027025.1 Myocastor coypus
AAAAGAAAAGAAAAGAAAAAAAGAAACTATTGGCACTTTGACAATTCTTCCAGATGGACTAAAATGTCTTTTGTAAAAAAGGATATGTATGAGACTTTGGGAGTCCAGGGGCGGAATGTTATGGTTTATGTCTAGTTGTCCCCCCAAAGCCTCATATAGTCATTGGGCGGGGACTTCTATAGATTTAGACTTGACTCATGAGTCACTGGGATTATGTATTTTAGTACTGATGGGATTATCGGTCTCAGTAGGGCTGGGACTATGGGTGTGGTCTAGGGCAGATATCCTAAGGCAGAGAGCCTAATAGGAATAGAAAGACAGACAGAGAGACAGACTGGAGCTATTGCTCTGCTGCTGTGTTTGGTTGGCTGTCTCTGTCACCATTTTGTTGCTGTTCTGCCACCATGACCTGGATGCTCTCTGCTCTGTTCCACTCAGCCTTGAGCCAGCCAAATATAGACTGAAACCTCCAGTAACTGTGAGCTAATAAACCTTTCCTTCCTTCATTTTGAGTGTCGGGTATTTGTCCCAGCAATGAGTAAAAAATAACTATGACAGATACCAAGGCACAGGAGGCATTTAGAAGCCCAGATAGACATGAGCAGAAAACACCCTCTCTGTATTGTGTTGCAGTTAAGCTGCCCAAAGTGCAGAACAAATAAAAACCACTAAAAGCTGTCAAAGGAAAGCCCCAGGTATCCTTGAAAGGCAGCCACAAGAGCATCAGTAGACTTTCAGGAGAAACTAAGAGCTAGGAAGGCAGAAATGATGCATTTCGAGCCTTGAAGAAAATGACTGCTCAGCTGAATCACCATATTCACTCAAGTTATCCTTCAGAGTCAAAGGTGAACTAAAAGCCTTCCAGAGTGAGCATAAACCAAAGAAATATGTGACCCCTTGGCCAGCATTTCAGAAGAGATACATGAAGGCATCCTGTACACAGAAGAGAAAGCAAGACAATCACAATCATGAAAGTGCGCAAAAATAAATAAATAAATAAATAAATAAATAAATTGTAGTACAAGTATAGATAAGCAAATGAGAACTAGCAAAGAATCAAGCAGGATTAATTCAGTAAACCATCAAAGCCATAAAATGAAGAAGGGTGAAAGATGCGAACATAGACCATTCAAAAATAGGCAGAAGAAAAACAACAAAACGACAGGAACTAGTACATACTTTCCAATAGAACCCAAGTTTTACAAATAGTAAGAATTCTCCAGTTAAAGGACACAAGCTAATTGGTTCCTTGTCTTTGAGAGATTCATCTCACCAGCAAAGACATACACAGGATGAAAATAGAAGGGTGGAGAATAATGTTCTAATCAAGTGGAATCTGAAAGCAAGTAGCAGTAACTCTATTCATATCTAATCAAATAGAGTTCAAGTCAAAGCTGACTTGAGACAAAGAGGATCACGAGATGTTGATAAAGAGGATGATGTGTCAAGGAGACATAATTCTTAATACATATGCACTGAATGTCAGACTGACCAATTTTATAAAATAAGCACCAGAAGACATACATGGAGACATAGGCCAACACAATAATAGTGAGTGACTCCAATACTCTCATCAGTAGATAAACTTTGTGGATTAAAAAAAATTAACAGCAAGGGACCGGAGAGATAGCTCCGTGGCACAAGTGCCTGCTTGGCAAGTGCAAGGTTCTGAGTTTGATCCCTGGGCCTGAAAAAAAAAAAAAAAAAATTAACAGCAAAATATCAGAGCTAAACTAGATTATAGATCAAAGGGCTTCAACAGATATCTATAGACTATGTAATCTATCAGTTGCAGAATGGTTTTTATCAACTCACAGAACTTTCTTCAAAATAGAACATATCTTAGTTCATAAGCAAATCTTAACAAATAAAAAAGAAACTGAAAAAATTCATGCATCTTATCATATCATTATAAAATGAAACTAGATCTATAGTTACCTATCAGTAACAAACAAGGAGATTAAAGAAGTATGGGGCCCAGCAGGATGGCTCAATGGTTTAAAGTGCCTGCTTAGGAAAGCTTGGGCAACTGCAGGGACCGCAGTTTGATCCCCGGCACCACATGCTGTGCCAGCTGGGCCGGCCATAAAAATAAATAAACAAAAGTTCTGAAACAAGAAAAAAATAAAATAAAATAATTTTTAAAATTAAAAATAAATAAATAAATAATTTTTTAAAAAGAAGTAATAAAAATTCTTCCCACACAGAAAGCCTAGGACCAGATGTATTCTCTATTGAATTCTATGAGATTTTTAAAGAATTAATACCAATGCTTATCAAACTGTTCCATAAAATAGAGCAAAGACCCTTCCAGATCATTCTGCAACACCACTATAACCCTGCTTACAAAAACTGATAAGGACACAGCAAAAACAAGCAAATAATAAAGAAAATGAGAGATTGGTATCTTTTATAAATATAGATGCATAAGTCCTCAGTAAGATACTTGCAAATAAGCTCAATAACACATTAAAAAGGTCGTGTGCCATGATTAAGTTTGTTTCATTCCAGAGGTCAAAGGATGTTTCAATATATGCAAATCAATAAGCATAGCGCACCTCATAAATTTTACTAGAAACACCATACACTGCATCAATAGAATCAAGGGTCAAAATCATATGATCAACTTCTTTTTTTTTTTTTGTCTTTTTGAGACCCTGCATAGGGTCTCCCTGTGTAGTTCAGTCTGGCCTTGAGCTCACTTTTGTAGCCCAGGCTGGTCTTGAACTCACACCAGTCCTCCTGCCTCAGCCTGCCAAGTGTTGAGATTACAGGCATGCACCACCATGCCTAGCACAATCATCTTAATAGATAAAGAAAAAGTCATCAGGGAAATTCAACATTGTTTTATGATAAAAACCCTGAATAACTTGGTATAGAAGTATCATCATACTTCAGCATATAAAGGTTACACATAACAAACCCTAGGCAACATCATACTGAATAAGGAAAAACTAGCCGGGCGTAGGGGCGCACGCCTGTAATCCCAGCACCTGGGAGGCTGAGGCAGGAGGATCGCTGTGAGTTCAAGACCAGCCTGGGCTACAAAAGTGAGCTCAAGGCCTTCCTGAAATGCATAGCAAGACCCTGTCTCAAAAAGCCAAAAAAAAAAAAAGAATAAGGAAAAACTAAACCATTTTTTTTCAATACAGAATTTGAAACTAGCCAAAGCAACTAGACAAGGGGGGAAAAAAAAGGAAAAGTGAAACAAACAGAAAAGGAGGAAATAAAGACATTTTGTTTGCAGATAGTATAATTCTACTACCTAGTGAGTCCACCAAACTCTCCTAAAACTGATAACCAAAATCAGCAAAGTAAAAAAAAAAGAAAAAAAAAAAATCAGCAAAGTAGCAGAATAAATTAACATACAAAACTTGGCCTCTTGAAAATGGTGGAGTAGCAACCAGCAGCAAAATTCAGCTTTCCCAGGACCCAAATCCAGATACCTAAAAGGTAACAGTCGGTCAAGAGAAAAACAGTAAATCTCCAAAAGTTGGGAAGGCACTGATAGGAAAATTAAACAAAGACACCAGAGAAATGGATCACAACACAGAGGAAAGAATGAAGCACTCTGGAAATTTATTCCAGTTTGCCAGGAGAGAAATTTGACTCCACAGAAGCAAGGTGAGGCCCTAGGACCAGAAACTGCGGGGAGAATCTGCAGACCTGGCTTGCAGCATGGCCCTAGGAGAAGCCCACAGCTGCTGTGGGTTGCAAAAGCAGTGTGGAATTTTGGTTTGAGGTGAATTCTTATTTATGACAGGCTGGAGAGGGAATCCAGTATTCCATCTACCATCCTGCTGGGTTTGATCAAGTGCCATTTTGGAAAGGGTATTTAAACCTGAGACTCTGGAGAGCTACAAACATGACTTTACCTTAGTATTCCCAGTGTAGCCCTTCCTCAGGAGCTGTGTGAGAGACAGCCACAGGACACAGTTGGGGACCGGAAACAAACTGGATGCAGACCCCCCTGAGAAGTTTAAGCTCAGGCTAGGAATGGCACAGGCCCCACTCTCCAAGATTAGAAGCACACCCCAGCTTGCCCTGCACTGAGAAATGGCCAGACTTGAGACTGCTGGTGGTAAGTTAGAGGCTGCTTGAACCCTTGCCTCACTGCCTACATCAGCACAATCAGAGGTCTGATCTTCATCCCCGGATGTGTCTTGGCTTGAATAGTTGACACAGCTTGGGGTGGGGCCTCTGAAACAAAGGGCACCTTGGAGAGTGGGCCGTATAGGGTTAAGGATGCTCTGCTGTATTGGACAAAAGCATATGCATGCAGCTCTGGGGTCAAGGTAACACCACAACTAAGTGAGCCAAGAACATTCCCTGTTTCAGAGCAATAAAAATGCCAACCTTAGAGATGAAACGGTTCTCTTAATTGGCAAAATCTACTGCCTTTGTTCTAATTTTGTAGGCTTTGAGCTTTCATATCCACCACTTCCTACATCTCCCAAATCTGTGGAATACATAAGGAGTGTCCAAAGAAGTTCTTTTTCTTTACTCCCAAAGAATCTTTACGGAGAGTTCTGACATTCCTGCAGTCCCCAAATCATACTACTATCTCTTTCACTTGAGCTGTTTATTGTACACTTATTTAGGAGACTGGGGCTAGGTCAAGACCCCAGTACCTCACAGTCCCATGGGCCACACACCCAGGTGGACATACTCTGGCTTGCTGGATTCTGAAGCTTCAGGTTCTGGAAAACAACTGGTCATTCAAAACTAGAGTGAATTTTTCTTTCTTTCTTTTAGATTAATCTATTTTCCATTCTTTCTTTTTTCTTCACTAGATTTTTGGGATTTAGAAAATTTTCTTTTCTTTTTTCTTTCTTTTTTTTTTTTTTTAAATGTATCAGTTATTTAATTAGGTTCATAGTAAGAAATTTAGAACACCAATTTATTAGCATAAATTTCATTTGTCAGAGTCAACACAGATCACAGGTAGCCCCAGGGCTGAGGAACAGCTTTGATTTTTTTTTGTAAAATCTAAGTCCACCTCTTTCTGATCCACCTTGTGCTGCTCTGAAATCTGGTATCTTTCTTTCTCAGTGTCAAAGGTCTCACCCTCCTGATGTCTTGGTTTCCACAGCTTCTTCTTCTTGAAGTAAGCATCAGTGAGGTGCTTAGGGATTTTCACTTTGTTGATATCAATTTTTGTAGAGGTGATAATAACAAATTTCTGTTCTTTGGAGAGGAACATGATTAAGGCTAAGAGGCCCAGTCACAAGTAGCAAGCCACCGTCCAACTGCTTCAGGAAGACCACTCTCTTGCCTCTGTGACACCTAGTGAAGATGATCAAGGTGGTGCCAGGAGTGATGTTAGCTCAAAGTTTCCTCACATGCTGACTAAAGGGTTTCTTGCCATGGCTCAAGAGCTTGTGGGGAACCTCTTCAGTAGGATAGTATCTAGGCATTTTTTGAAGCTTAACCATCTGAGTATCTCCATTTTTGTCCCCACTGACAGATTTTGTGATTATAACAAGAATTTTCTCCTTCTTTTTCTTCTCAATCTTTGATTTAGCAGCTGTGTACTCTCTCTTGTACAAAGCCTTTCTGGAATACATATCAGGTTGGGAGTATTTACCAATTCCTCCAGCCAGGACAGGATTTCAGCTGCAGTGGGGCTGCCCCTTCTTGGACTTTTTTGCCTTCACCTTACCCTTTTTACCAAAGCCACTGGCAGAGGTCTATTTGAATTCGGGTTTCTTCTCTTTAGCGTCTGGTTTCTCAGTTTTTGCACCCACTATCTTACAAGATGGGAAAGAGAACTAAGTTTCTTTTTTTCTCTTTTCTCTTTTTGTTTTTAGTCTCCTTGTTTTCTTTCTTTTATCTTCTTTGTGTTCTTTTATGTAACCTTTATCTAATTCTATTAATAGTCTTTTACCTTTTAATAGGCTCCTTTATTTCACTGTCCTCCTTTTCATCTTCCATTGATTAATTTTTCAGGTTTTCCTTCTTTCATTCTCCCATTCCCCCTTCTCTATCTTTACTAGTGTAAGCATTAAGATTTAACAATTTTTAGATAGTTAATTCTGTTATTGCTGTTAAATTCTTTCCTATTATTGCTGGAGACATAGTGGATACATTTGGTAGGCATTTATTATATGTCAGTATTTGGTTTGGATTTGGATCTCCTTTCTAGGGTTAAGGGCGGTATATTCTTGGTTCTTACGGTAAGTCCACATCCAGTTTGTCATGGATACTATTATTATTGCTGATTGATTTGCTAATGCCAACACAGAGAAGCTGTTGCTGTTACCAAGTTTTCTTTGTATGCCAGTATTCTGATTACTTTTGTATTGTCAGCAATACTGTGACCCATTCACAGACAACTAGGTACAAGGCCAACTACAATGCATCCTCCTTGTTTTGTCTGGGTTTGCAAGGGAATAGCTTTAATACAAGGCACATAATTTATAGGATTGTTTTGTAACATTCATCCAAAAAGGCAAATACAAAAGAGTGCAAGTGATCTGTCCACACACTAGAGACCCGAAGAATCCAGCTGAGAACCTGGATCCAACAGCAATGTCCTGCATGAGTCCACTTTGAGGCCTAGAGCCCATAGCAATGTCTCATGCAAGTCTATATCAAAGGTCTTCACTGAAAAGACCCAAAGGTCAGTGGTGGAAGTTTGAAAGTCTATGCCAGCAGGGTGAAGGATCTGTGTCAGCAGGCTCAAGGATCTGCACTGGGCCCCGGAAGAGACTTTCAAGGTAAGAACTAGAGTTCCTCAGAAGAGAACCACAGCCATCCTCAGTGACAGAGAGGACCAGAGGTCCTCTGATGGCGAGAATAGTTGCATTCACGTTGGAAAAATGAGGGCAACCATCTTCTCCAGGAGAAACACCAGCACACCATCTTCTCCTCCAGCTCGGCATTTGTGTTTGGCAGCAATCCTCAAGTGGGCCTTCTATGCCCAGAACCATGCTGATTTAGTCCAGCTGGGTGCTGCAAGTTGATCATTAGTTTATCTACCACACTCCTCTCCCAAATTAATAGACATGGTTGGATTTGGGGTAGAGACAAAGGACTATACTTATCCATATCCAGAGTACATCAGCAAAAAGCAGTGCACTCAATATAATGCTCTCCATACTACCAACATCTTCCCATGACAAGTGCCTGCACATCTCAGCCCAAAGCAAATAAACAAAACAACAGAGACATGAGTAGACAGGCCACATGATCCTCCAAAATCTCCCAGCTCTCCTAATGCAAATGCATGGGGCAATGAAGGGAGGAAAGCAAAACACCACAGCTGAATTATTTGAAAGGAAAACAAAGATTAAAAGATAGATAAGGAAAAAGGTGTTTGAGAAACTCAAAGAAAATATAATTAAACCGGAGCTGGTGACATGGCTCAGTGGTCTAAAGTGCCTGCTTAGGCAAGCTTAGGCAACCACAAGGGCCGTGGTTCGATCCCCATTACGACATGCTGCATCAGCCCCACCCCCAGGGCAGGCTGAGCTGGCCATAATACAAATATATATTATGTATATATATGTATAATATATATATATTATATATGTATAGTAGAAATATATATGAAATTATATATATGCATAAACAGATAATCGATATAATAAACAAAACAGAGTTTACAGGAGACACTAATAAAACACTGAGGAAAATATGAAAAACCCATTTAGCAAAGAGTTATAGTCCATGAAAAGATTCCAAACAGAAATTCAAGAGATTAAAAATTCTATTAAGCTGGGCGTGGTGGCACACGCCTGTAATCCCAGCACTCAGGAGGCTGAGGCAGGAGGATCGGTGCAAGTTTGAGACCAGCCTGGAGTACAAAAGTGAGCTCAAGGTCAGCCTGAGCTGCATAACAAGACCCTGTCTCAAAAACACACACAAAAAAATTCTATTGAAAGGGCTGTGGCAGAGCTGGCATATGACACAAACCCCATGCCCCGCTCCATGGGACCTGCCCACAGTCCAGCACCCTGAACGCTCTGAAACCTGAGAAAGAGCCCAGTGAGGACACCAGGACAAGCCCTGGTGGCCATGGCATTGGCCCTGGAGGAAGAGGTATTGAACTCAGGTCTTGGCCCTTGCCAGGAAGGCACTTATACCAGTGAGCTATCTCCCTGGTCATGTTTTCTTATTTTTCTTCTCTTTATAACAAACTGAAGAATGTACTACTAATGTGCTTTGAAAATGTCACGTTGTTATTTCTTATTAGAATAAAAATAAATAAATAAAATGAACCGAAGTCCTTATACAACGATTTGCTTTTCTTTTATGAGTATATGTTTACAAGAGATTGTAAGCCCCACTGCCTTGGGAGTTAGGATTTCAACAAATTCAAACTACCAAGCATTTGAAAGGAAAGCAGATCCTTTTTGCAGGTGATACTATCATTGTCTTTGGATGTTCAAGTTTCTGGAAGAACTTTCAATGCCCAGGGACTTTCAAACCCTGCTGCTCATAAACTTCAGTCTTTTTCTGACCACCTTAGCACTGAGATTCCAGGGACCTGGATGCACTGGAATACATGTACCCAGGAGTACCTGTACCTTTCTGAAGCCACCCCCATGTAGGACTCCATTCTGGTGTCAAACGTTGACAAAGTGAGGACTGACTTTCTAATGAAAACCTTTAAAAAAAAAAAAAAGCCAGGCGTGGTGGTGCACGCCTGTAATCCCAGCGCTTGGGAGGCTGAGGCAGGAGGATCGGTGCAAGTTTGAGACCAGCCTGGGCTACCAAAGTGAGCCCAAGGCCAGCCTGCACTGCAGAGCAAGACCCTGTCTCAAAAAGAAAGAAAAAAAGAAAGAAAGAAAGAAAGAAAGAAAGAAAGAAAGAAAGAAAGAAAGAAAGAAAGAAAGAAAGAAAACCATTGCAAAACAGGGCAAGGTACTGGGTTTATGGTACTACTCATGGAAGCCAATTTGTGGTGTGTCATGGAAGGCTCACAACACAACTTGATTCATGGAATGTGCCATGAAATCTCACCTGAACTTCCATAGCCATAAAATATTCCTGACATCTTTCCCATTACTTCTGCTATTTGCTGTAATAGACTCTCTTTCCCAAGAATGGGAAATAATATTCCATGTAATAAGAACCAAGAAAAAAGCAGAAGTAGATATCCTACTGTCAGACCAAATAAATTTCAAGCCAAAACTGATCACAAGAGTCAAAATGCATCTCTACACAGTGGTTAAAAGAAAAACTCAACAGGAAGAGATAACAATTATAAATGTTTAAGCACCAAACACTGGCATACCCAGCTCATAAAGCAAGCACTACTGGAGAAAAAAAAAAAAAAAAATACCAACACAATTACAGTGAGGAACCCCAGTAAGCCACTGTCACAAATAGATCAACTAGACAAAAAAAAAAAAAAAATCAACAGAAAAATTTTAGAGTTGAATCAAATCTTCAAAAAAATGGATCTAATAAATATTTACAGTGCTTCTCCCAACAATAGCAGAATATTCATTCTTCTCAGAAGCATGTGGAACTTTTTTCCAAAATAGATCACATGCTTCCCCTAAAGCGTGCGCCTAAGTTCATTCGAGTCAAAATTATTCCATGCATATTATCAGATCATAAGTAATGGAACTACGTCAATGGCAAAAGAAATCACAGAAATTATGCAAACGTGGAAATCAAGCAACACTCTCTTGAATAATCAAAAGACCATAGAAGAAATCTGCTAAGGCACCCGGCCATGGGTCCCCTTCCCCCACACCACCTCCAATGTTGTAGGATGCACCAACCACAGCTGCACTGCAACCTTGACTGTCTGCGTCCAGCTGATTACGCATCTAGCTAAGTTTCAGCTTGCTCCAAGGGCTCTATGCTCTGTACCCAAAACACCATGGCCCAGCTAAGGACACTTTCTGACTCACCCTCCCCCACTCCCTGCTCTATAAAGACCCTGCCTTCCCAGCCATCACTGCTCTTCAGGTCCCCTGGGCTGCCTGGCACATGCTAGTTGCCATCAATAAACCGCTCCTTTTGTGCCAGCTAACATGAGTGTGGTCTTGTGTGGGTTTGAGGGTGCCTTTTTCCTAACAGTTTTTCTGCCATTTGGTGCCAAAAACCCAGGAGGGATGCCTAGGAACCTGGCGCCAGAACTCTTTGGTCCTGTCGTGTTCACAGCCACCTCTCGTTGCTGTAGTGGACCGCGAATCTCCGGCCCGACCCTTGCTGACTTCTCATCCACACGCTGTCTCTAATTGTAACTAACTGTAAGTTTCTTTTCACTATATATATATATATATATTCCCCGCCCCCAGAACCGGGGTTGAACTCAGGCCCTTGTGCTTGCCAGGCAAGCGTTTACTCTACTGAGTTATCTCCCCAGCCCCTTCCCATGTTTTGCCACCACATGTGTCCTTTATGCTTTTATCACACCACTCATAGTTGTTCTCTTCCTAACAGTCCCTCCTAACCTGCTCATCTCCCTATCCTCTCAATTCCTCTGTTTCTGCATCCTCACCCTCTCCTCTCACGGACTCTCTCCACCCTCCTTCCCTTCCATGTCCTCCCTCTTACAGTGGCTTTCAGGGGGCCGCTGGGTCCCATTGTCAAGTCTGTATTGGGGCCAGGCAGTTTGGCAAAGGAATATAAGGCGTTTAACTCTGAGCTTGGAGAACCCCGGAGGGCCTGCATAACAGACTGAAGAGAAGGGAGGACAGTGGAGCCACAGGAAAGGTGTGAGGGAGTATGCCCTGTAGTGAGGAGGAAAGTGACAGTGACAGTTCTGAAAATGAGACAGGCAACCCTGGTTGGCCACAAGATGTTTCAAAATGGACAGAGAAACCCAAGCCTCTCGAGCAGGTGTCTCTGGTTGAGAAGGGGGTCCAAGAACAAGGGGGAGGGACAACCTGGCCTGTCAAGAGGGCTTTGGCAGGAGTCGGAAGAGAGCAGAGAGGGCTTGGAGTCCAGGGAATGAGTGAGCCACCTTGGGGCAGGGCCAACCAAGATATGGGAAGTGAAGGAGTTAATCAAGAGGCAGAGAGGAGGAGGATAGGGCTTACAGAGAGGGAAAGGAGGAGGAGGAAAGAAAAGGGGTGGAAGGAGAAGGGAGAGAAATCAGAGAACTACCCTGTAGGAACTCGTGGGAGAGTTGCTTTAAGAGGGAGGAAATAGAGGGGAGGGAGGGTGAGGAGAGTCGGTGAGAGGAGAGGGTGAGGATGCAGAGGCAGGGAGCTAGGAGGATAGGGCGAGGAATGGGTCAGGAGGGATTGTTAGGGGGAATAGAGAACAGTTATGGGCAGCGTGATAAAAGCGGAGAGGACATGCCCGTGAGGCGGCTACAAAACATGTGAAGGAAAGTGAAAAGAAACGTAATTAGAGACAGCGTGTGGATGAGAAGCCAGCAAGGGTCGGGTCGGAGATTCGCGATCCACTACAGCAACGAGAGGTGCCTGCGAACACGACAGGACCAAAGGGTCTCCTGTCGGGAGGGACTGGCGCCAGGTGCTGAGGCATCCCCTCCTGGGTTTTTGACACCAAATGACAGAGAAACTGTTAGGAAAAAGGCACCCTCAAACCCACACAAGACCACACTCATGTTAGCTGGCACAAAAGGAGCGGTTTATTGATGGCAACTAGCATGTGCCAGGCCGCCCAGGGGACCTGAACAGCAGTGATGGCTGGGGAGGCAGGGTCTTCATAGAGCAGGGAGTGGGGGAGGGTGAGTCAGAAAGTGTCCTTAGCTGGGCCGGGGTGTTCTGGGCAGGCACAAATGGGGCAGAGGAGTCATCAAGTGTCCTTTGCTGGGCCATGGTGTTTTGGGCACAGAGCATAGAGTCCTTGGAGCAAACTGAAACAAAGCTAGATGCATAATCAGCTGGGTGCAGACAGTCAAGGTTGCAGTGCAGCTGTGGTTGGTGCATCGTGGATTATTGGAGGTGGTGTTGGGGAAGGGGACCCATGGCCGGGTGCCTTAATGAAATCAAGGAAGAAGTTAGTTCTTAGATCAGACAATAATGCCAGTGAAGTATGCTACAACCTGAGTGATAGGATGAAAACAGTCCTAAGAGGAACTTTTGTATGTTTGAATGCATAGAAATAATCTAATGATGTACCTCAAGGTCCTAGAAAAGTAAGAACAATTCAAATCCAAAGCTACACCTGTAAGTAGACACAGGGGCGGAGGGTTTGATCCCAGGCCTGCAGTGCTGGCCCCGCCCTCAGGACGTGCTGAGACTGCGATTGAGACTGGGCGTGGTGGTGCACACCTGTAATCCCTGCTCTTGGGAGGCTGTAAACAGACAGATCACTATGAGTCCGACCTAGTAGTGAGACCCTGAACACCCTGTAAACCCTTCCCTAAAAATTAAAAAAAAAAAAAAAAAAAAAAAAAAAAAAAAAAAAAAAAAAAAAAAAAAAAAAAACAACTAAAAAATTCCAAAGCTAATACAAGGAAGAAAATTATAAAATCAGAGCAGAAATTAATGGAATAGGTACTAAAAAAATGTATCAATGAATTCAAGAGCTTGACTTGTAAGTAACTTGCTCTGCAAGTGTTCTGCAAAGTGAACAAACATCGCTAGTGAATCTGAGCGACTTCTTGCTGTACAAGTCAGATGTGATGTAAACATCAAATGATAGCTGAGCCAGGGGTCCCCTGCCCATTGTGAGTGAGCTTCTCCCAACTGGGAGAGATTATGAAGGAGATGCTGTCTGCAAAGAAGGAACAGAAAACGGCAGAGGAATCCCTCACTTCAGAGGAGACGTGGGAAATGCAGGAAACTGCATTGTGGGAAATCACCACCCAAATAAAACTATAGCAGTGAGAGCAGTGAATCTATTTATCGACACTGTGATGCCACTTTTCCACAAAAATCTCAAAAAGAAGCAAAAGCAAATGCTATTGGGTAGGCTCTTTTTTGAAGTTGCATGAAAGTGAAAAGATTCTACTAAGCTAACAGCAGTGATTCTGCTAGCAATAGTGAAAGTTGTCCTACGCGATAACCTTCCTCTCTCCAGCAGCTGTCAAGGTCTGCAAAGGTAAGTGCATTTACACTAACAGAATTCATAACAGATAAATCTTGGAAGCAGTTTATATGCCAAGCAACAGGTGAGTGGGTAAAGAAAACGTGATGGTCATATACGATGGTCTTATACTCTGCCATAAAGAAGGATAAACTTGAGTCATTTGTAGGAAAACGAACTGCAAGACCAGAATCTCAGGTGGAATAAATCAGACAGACAAATTTAAGTATAACATAGTCTCTTTAACATGAGAAACCCCAAAAATAAATAAAGAGGAAAATAAATGTGTAAGAGAAAATAGAAAGGTCTTTTGCAAATAAATGTGGATCAAGAGATGGAGAGGGAATAAAGGGGATAAAAAGCAGTTGTGTTAGGCACACGTACCAACTCTCCTCAGGGACATGATTATCAGGTACTACAAACATATACTAATATGAAGATTGAAAAAGTAAAAAAAATATGTTGTTGCTGTCTACCAATAATGAGCTTGCTGA
>PVJA010038224.1:0-19874 GCA_004027025.1 Myocastor coypus
AAAAAAAAAAAAAAAAAAAAAAAAAAGAATAGGTATTATTTTTTTTTCTTTTTTTCATGTCCACTTCCGTCTTTTTTTTTTCTTTAGAGTTTCACTACTGAGTCATAATGATACTCCTGTTTGTACCTCCCAAGGGCTGGGATTACAGACGCACACCACCATGCCCAGTGTCGCTCTAGAGCGCGGTCGGCGCGGCATGAGGGGCTAGGAACCGAACCCTGACCCCTGCGCTTGCTCTAAACAAGCGCTAAATCTGCTGAGCTATACCGCCGGCCCTAAGAATAGGTATTATTATTATTTTTTAATTATTTTTATTCTTGTTTCAGAACCTTTGTTTGTTTATTCACTCATTTTCATGGCTGGCTCAGCCCACCCCGAGGGCAGGGCTGGCGCAGCATGTCGTGTTGGGGATCGAACCGCGGTCCCTGAAGCCGCCCAACCTTCCCCTAGCAGGTGCTTTAGACCACTGAGCCATCCCGCCAGGCCCTAGGTATTATTAATAAATCATCCAATAAGAAATGCTGCAGAGGCTGTGGAGGAAAAAGCAACCTTCCTCCATTGTTGGTGGATGTGTAGCCGGGTGCAATAATTGTGGAAATGATGCTAGAGATTCCTGGAAAACCTAGGACTAGAGGTTCCATTTGACCTAGATATTGTCCTTCTTGATATCTTTCCCAAAGAACTGAAAGCATCATATCACATCAGTATGTGCGCACTCATAGCACCACTGTGTGTAATAGCTAAGTCTTGGAAACAACACAAATTCCCATCAGCTAATGACTGGATAAAGAAGATGTAGTTTTTGCATACAATGGAGTACTATTCAGCCATAAAAAATAAACAAGAAATGTATAGGTAAATGGATGCATCTAGAATCCATACTCTTAAGTGTAGTAAATTGGACACACACATGTAAACATCACATTGTTTCTGTAATGTGAGGTAAATAAGAACCAAAATATCTAATGGAATGCAAAATAAGAAAAAAACTTTCAAATAAGATGGGGCATGAAAGAAGAGGACAGAGGAAATAAAGGAAGGAAAAAAAAATAAAATGAGAAAAGATAAAAAGGAAACAAGCTTTTGCAAACAAGAAGAGGAAGAGGGACAGAGGGAAAGAAGGGAATGGGGGAAAAGGGGAAAGATTTATATGACCTGAGGGGAACTGAGTATATGACATATGGGTACAGGCTCCCTATGATGAATTTGATCATTATGTATATCTGAATTGTAGCAGTAAACTTAATGATAAAAATACAGCCTCATGAATTCTTAAAAAAATGAGCACCATAAAAGAGCACCAGAAATATTATTTAAATATATGTAAAAGACAGTGAACTGTTTAAGTGAACATAATAGCAGCATGGAGTTCATAATACATGTAGAATGTAAACTCAAAGACAGCCAGAGGCTGAGAGGGAAAAATGAGCACATAGTATTTCAAAGCCCTTTAGTACACATGACGTGGCACATACCGCTTTGAGGTGGACTGTGAGATGTTTGTTTGCAACAAACCCCAAGGTAGTCACGAAAATATAAAAAACAAAAAGAGTCATAGCTAGTAAGCCCATAGATCAAACAGAATCATAAAAATAGTTAATTAATCTCAAAGAAAACAGAAAAAGGAAACTCAGCTATAAAGAAGAATGAAATCATGTCATTTGCTGAAAAATGGATGGCACTGGAAATCATCATGTTAAGTGAAATAAGCCAGACTCAGATAGGCGAGGATCACATGTTTTCTCTAATATGTGCAATCTAAACAAACTGACATGCGAGTAGAGAGACAGTATTAGGAGACAAAAAGGGAATAAGGGGAAGGGATGTAAGGGAGGGCAAGGGGGGACTGATAGGATAGTAAATACACTATATAACTCCTATACAGAAACCCAGTATTTTATAAAACTAATACACACTAAATGACAGGGAAAGAATTACAGATGGCAAAGTAGGAAACAAATTAAATAATCAATTTAAACCTAGCCAGATCAATAAGTAATATGTAAAATAGCTCAAATACTCAAAGGGCCCAAACACACACTGGACATAGAAGCAGGAAACAACTATACCCTGTCTACAAGTAAAGTGCTTTAGAAAGTTAAAAATTGGTTCAAAGTTAAATAATGAAAAAAGATATGACTAATCAAAAGAAAGCTGAGGTGCCTCTATTAATATGAGATAAGCTAAGTTTCAAAACAAAATTATTATCAGGGGTGAAGAAGGTCATTTTCATGGTGCCTAAGTGATCAGTTCATCAACATGACAATGCTACACTTTTATATACCTAATAACAGAGCTTTAAGATAAGAAGTAAAACTTAATATAATGGTGAATAGAGAAAAATCCAGACTTTTCGTCTGGCGGTAACCATCAGGTAAGCCAAGATGGGTGCGTACAAGTACATTCAGGAGCTGTGGAGGAAGAAGCAGTCTGATGTGATGCGCTTTCTGCTGCGGGTCCGCTGCTGGCAATATCGCCAGCTCTCGGCGCTCCACAGGGCTCCTCGTCCCACCCGGCCGGACAAAGCTCGAAGGCTGGGATACAAGGCCAAACAAGGGTATGTCATATACAGGATTCACGTGCGCCGCGGTGGCCGTAAACGTCCAGTTCCTAAGGGAGCAACTTACGGCAAGCCTGTCCATCATGGCGTTAACCAGCTGAAGTTTGCACGAAGCCTTCAGTCTGTTGCTGAGGAGCGAGCTGGACGCCACTGTGGAGCTCTGAGAGTTCTAAATTCTTACTGGGTTGGCGGATATTCCACGTACCAATTCTTTGAGGTTATCCTTATTGATCCATTCCACAAAGCCATTAGGAGAAATCCTGATACCCAGTGGATCACCAAACCAGTCCATAAGCACAGGGAGATGCATGGGCTGACGTCTGCAGGCCGCAAGAGTCATGGCCTTGGAAAGGGCCACAAGTTACACCACACTATTGGTGGTTCTCGCTGTGCGGCTTGGAGAAGGCACAATACTCTCCAGCTCCACCATTACCGCTAAAAATATTAAGTGATGTTTGTAAAATTCATAACCCAATAAACAATTTAGGACAGTTAAAAAAAAGAAAAAAATCCACAATTGTCATCAGACATTTTAATTCTCATCCGTTCATAATTGATAGGCCAAACAAGTTACGCAGAAAATCAGCAAGGATATAGAATACATGACTAACACTACTAACTTAAGCTAACTGATGTTTTTGGAATATGCTACCTAAGAGCACAATATATTTTTTTCTAAGAACATAGACAATAGACAGTATTTATCAAAATAGAACTTATTCTGGGTCATAAAATCTAAAATAATTCAAGTTTTGCAAAATGTAATATCTGGCTGTAATAAATTTAAACTAGAAATCACAACAAAGATTTCTGAAAGGTATTTAAATACCTGGAAACAAACACACTTCTAAGCAATCCATACACTAAAGAAGAAATCAAAAGGAAGATTAGAAAGCCTTTTGAAATGAATGCAAGAGAAAACACAAGTTAACAAAATTTAAGGTGCCATTAAATTCTTATATTAGAAAATAAGAGATATCTTCAATTAGAATTTTCACATATGGCTACAAGTTCCCTATGATAAATTTGGCCAATAGAACCAGTAGGATTTATACAGACAGTCTTTATTATGAGGCACTCATATGTGCTGATGGAGAGTGAGAAGTCTCATGATCTTTTGTCTATAAGAATGTCATAGTTAATTGTGGTGTCAGTGTGAGTAAGAAATACCTTGTTGATTGTTTTAGCCTATTTCTGGGTGTGGATGATGGATTTACTGGAGAGGGAAGATCCACTGTGGATGTGGGCAGCATCAATCAATAAGCACAATGGCCTGGATAGAATGAAAAGAAATGAGGGAGTTTTGCTTCCATTTCTTTGGAGGAGCTCCTGTCTTTGCCATTGCCTTTAGATGTCCACTTGCAAGCTCTGAGCAAAGACACCTCAGCCTGTCAGCACAGACCCTTCATCTTCCTGATATAGACTCGCATGGGACTCCATAGCGAGCTTCAAGCTTCCAACTTTTGTCTGGACTTTCTGACTTTTCAGCACATAGCAGATGGCTCTTTTGCAATCTTCTACACTTGATTCTGCAGGCAGCCTTTGTAAGCAATACATATATTGTGATCCTCTTGCGACCCATAAGTGATATAAAGGGAAAGGCTCAGGAAAGTTAGCGGTTTAGTTCTGGGGCAAACCTAGAACCCTGAGAACCAGGGAAGGTGATGATGTCCATCCTTGTTCTAGGGACTAGGAAGCAGGATTGCTAGTATCTGGGGGAAATGAAGGAAGGGGTCCCAGCTTAGATGCACAAAACAAATTCGCCTTTGTTCTGCCTTTTTGCTTTATTCAACTTTTCACATATTAGATGATAATCACTCTTGTTGATGAAGATAGAATTTCTTTATTCAGTTTCCTGATTCAAATGCTAATCTCTTCTGGAAAGGCTTTCACAGACACACAGACACACTACAACATAATGTTTCACCAGCTACGCAGGTATCCTTTAGGCCAGACAAATTGAAACATAACATTAATCTTCACAGGTTTTAAATCTGTGACCTCAATTTCCCCCATAACACATTAGATAAAAGAGAAATGAATTAAACCCAAAGTAGAAAGCAAATCCAGGAACTAGAAAAGAAACAAATAAAAAAATAAATGAAACAGAAATCTGGTTCTTAGCAACGATCAATAAAACAGATAAATCTCTAGCCAGACTAATCAGGGCAAGAAGAAAGAAGACACAAGTCACCAATATGAATAACGGAAAGACTGAGGAACTACAGCGTCTGTAGATATTACGTAGACACTAAGGGACTATTCAGAATGACTCTTTGTCAGTTAATTTAGCAACTTGGATGACATTAGCATATTTCTTGAAAGATGTAAAATATATAAATTCCATTCAAAATGAATAAGCTCTATGGATATCACATATTAAAGAAATCAAATTTGTCATTAAAAAACCTTCCTACAAAGATAACCTCAGGGCGAGATAGTTGCATTGATAAATTCTATGAAACATTTAAGATGTAGTACTAATGCTACACAAACCCTTTGAAATGGAAGAGACTAGTTTTTTTCATTACTCTGACACCAGAAGCAGAAAAAAGAGAATATGTGGTAATTCCAGATCAATATTATTCATAAATATACAAATATTTTAGCAAAGAGTTGGGGATATAGCTCAGTGGTATAGCACCTACCTGGCAAGCACAAGGTTGTGAGTTCAATTCCCAGTACTCCCTAAACACAAATAAATTCTAAGACTATGGAAAATGAAGAATATATTAACTTATTGTAGCAAGGCAAATTTGGTTTAACATTTGAAAATCAGGTAATGAATCAACCATATTAATAAAAAGAAAATGAAAAAGCCAGGATTATCCCTGAAGGTGTAGAAAAAGCATTTGGCAAAAATCTAAATTCATTCTACTGTCTTATTTGCAAGTAATTTGACTGCCAATGTAGAAAATACAATAGGATCTACAAGAAATCTCCTAGAACTGGTAAGTAATTTTAGCAAGGTTTCTCGATACAAGATCAATTTGAAAAGGTCAGTTTTATTTCAGTATACAAGCAACAAACAATGGAAACTGAAAAAATGCAAAAGTATATATCATTTATAACTCACCAAGGGAAAGAATAGTGCTTTCAGCAAATGGTTCTAGGACAAATGAACACACACGCAAAATAATAAAGTTGGTTTTTCTTTAAAATTAACTCAATGGGATCATAGGCACAAATGTAAGATGTAAAACACTGAAATTCTTAGAAGGAAATATACATACAAGTCTGTGTGTTCTTGGACTAGGCAATTATTTTGTAAGTATGGCACTGAAACTATACACAGACTAGTAAAATATGGATAAATTCAGATTCATCGAAATTGAAAATTTTTATGTATCACAAAAGTGAAAAGATGCTGAGCATGGTGGAATACATTTCTAATCCCAGCACTCTGGAGGCAAAGATGGGAGGGTAATCCTGAGCTCAAGGACAACTTGGGCTACATAGTCAATTCAAGGCCATCCTTGATGGCATAACAAGACTCTGTCTTTTAAAAACTGTATGCTCAAGTGTGTTAGTGTGTGCCTGTACTCCCAGCACTCAGGAGGCTGAGGAAGGAGGATCAGTGGGAGTTTGAGGCCAGACTGAACTACATACTGAGACTCTGCATGAAAAGCAAGCAAAAAAGTCTTAAAAGGCAACTCTCACAATAGAATAAACTGTTTTCAAAATATGTATCTGATAAGAGTCTAGTACGCAAAGTGTGTAAAGAGCTCTTTATATTAGAAAAATTAAAAATCAATTAAAAACTTACCAAAGGATCTGAACACTTGAAACATCATTAGTCACTATAGAAATGCAAATAAAAACTGCAATGGCATAGCACTTTACAACTACTAGGGTGGCCAAAATGAAAACAAATCAACAAGTTTTGGGGCAGGAATTGGAAAATTTGGAACTCTCATAGATTACTGTCGGAAATGTAAAGTGATGAGATTACTTTCAAAAGCAGTTTAGTGGCTCTCCAAAAGGTTGAACATAGAATAAGCGATGTTACCAAGACAAGTGCTTGTGGCTATGTTCCAGAGAAGATTAAAGGCTTGTATTCACATGCATATTTGGCAGCATGTTTACAGTAGCATTTTTCACAATAGCCAAATTTGAAACAAGCCAAATGTCCATCAACTGATGAATGGACGAGTGAAATGTAGTATATCCAACCAATGAGATATTACCCACCAATGAAAGGGAATGATTTACTAATATGTGCTGTAACACAGATTAACCTTGAAGACATTGGACTAAGAAAAGGAGCCAAGCATGAAGGATCAGATATTATATGATTCTATTCATCTGACATGTTTGCAAGAGGCAAATCTATACAGACTTGTTATGGTTTGTGTTTAGTTATCTCCCCAGAGCCTCATGTAGTCATGGAATGGGGACTTCTAGAATTTGGGACTAATTCATCATCCACTGGGATTATGTGTCTTAGGACTGCTGTGTTTATGAGTGTGGTCTGAGGCGGATATCTTGAGGCAGAAAGCTTGAATGCAATATAAAAGAGATAGAGAAACAAACTCTGTTGCCCTGGCTGGTTGATTGCCTCTGTCGCCATTTTGTTGCTGTCCCACTGTTGTGAACTGGATGCTCTCTGTCCTGTTCCAGTTAGCCTTGGGCCAGCTGAATATGGACTGAAACCTCCAGTAACTGTGAGCTAGTAAACCTTTCCTTCCTTCATTTTGAGTGTTGAGTATTTGTCCCAGCAACGAGAGAAGAGTAACTAAGACAAGACTGAACAGATAAATGATTGAGAGGAGTTGCAGAAAGAGGGGCATTGGAAGTGACTGGTAATGTCTATGGGATTCCTTTTAGGATGATAAAAATATTTCAAGATTAGATTTTAGTGATACTTGAAAAATTGTAAAAATAATAAAAAACATTGAATTTTATACAGTTTAGTAAGTTCTATGATATGTGATTTATGCATCAATAAAATTATTAAAATAATTCAATTATAAAAAACTAACCAATAAAAAGGGCCAAGTCCTTGAACCCATACTATGACAGGAACTTTGGAGAAGAAATCACATGTAAACCTATAGAAAGATGCCTAACCTCATTTGCCATTTGAAAATATGAGAAAACCCCAGTAAGATTCCACCATAAATCTGTTAGAAAATTAAAACACTGAGCATAGCAAATGTTGGTGAGGATTTGGAGAGGCCAGAATTCCTATGAACACCTGGTGGTAATGTAAAATCATATGATTATTTTGAAAAGTAGTTTGATAATGTCTTAAAAAGGTAAACATGCACTCACTGCGTTCTTCATCCACACAGAGGCTTGCACATGGACGTTCACAGCAATTTTCTTTGAAATCACTTCAAACTAGGGAAAATCCCACGTGTGTGGCTGAGTGGGACAAACACAGTCAACAAGTCAGTGAAAAAACAAAATATAGTCAAATACTACACAGTAATTAAAATGTGGTGGCTTATCAGCACAGAGAACACTGTTAATATATACAATAGCATGAATGAACTTCAGAACAATTTTGCTGCACGAAAGAAGCCAGCAAAATTAAATAGTAAACATATTATAACTTCATTTATACTGAATTCTAGACAACTCAAACTATGCATGAATAGATCAGTGGTTGCCAGGGGACAGGGGAGAGGGCCTAGAGAGTGGTGTCACAAAGAAGCAGGAAGAGACTTTAGGGAGTAACAGAAACCTAATGATGACAGTGGCTTCATGGGCTTATTGTAAGTCAGAAGTTAGATAATCACACACTTTTCATACACTGACTACAAATTGCCCAGTTTATTGTATATCAGTTATATCTCCATGCCATAAAGGGCACCTTTAAACAGACAAATGCAACATTATCTCCACCCCTATTTCTGTGGTACATTTTAGAGGATATCCTCCAGATGCCTTCCGACAAAAGAATGTATCGCCCTTGGATGCACAGATCACTGAGAGAAAACTGAGGTTTTCATAGAGCTTCGGTTTACATTTTCTGGACTGCGTGAGAAAGCATCAGTGGTGGGACCCAGTGGGGAAGCGCACACCATCAAGCAAGGGGGAAGACATCCAGGTGGAGGAAACTGGGGAAATGACAATGTTGTTCTCTCCAATTTCTTTAAGTGTATGATTCAGAGGATTGGCTCGCTGTGGACATTCCAAACCGGTGAAGCCTTTCAGGGCCATGAATGCATAGACATCCCAGGGGAGAAAACAATGGAAGACAAGATGGAAATGTGGAATGGCCTTTTTAGGTCTCCTGACCCAGTGCAAGGAGCTAAGAGGATATGGAGGAAGAGGTGGAAGTGTCCCTTCCCTGCAGGAAAGGAGATTATGACATGATGTGGTCTGGGGAAATCAAATGTAAGAAACTAAAGACCTGGAATGTGGAGCCTTCAGGGATGCCTTTTAGGTGGACGTGTTAGAAGAGCAACAGGAAGGGAGTGATACTCTCCCAGCCGGTTAATAGTGAAAGCCAAGAAGGTGAGGAAGTGGAAAAATGCAAAGCCAAGTGGCATCCTTTGAAGTCACTTGTCACCCGGGGAGCACCTTAAGCCAGTGCCAGGCTGATGGATCACTTTATGGGCAGCATCATGGGGACAGGGATGGAGCTAGCCCAGGAAGCTGTTACCCTATCCTCAGAGTGCTCCAGGGCTGGATGCTTTTAAAGGAAGACAATAAAAACCTTAAATGCTCATGATGACTCTGGCAATATTTACACCTGAGGAAAAAGACATTTTCTTCTGGATCCCAGAAGGTGATAAGCTCTGAGTTAGAGGATGTTTGCTAAAACAGAGGAATTGAGTATTCTTAGAATTATAGCCTACATAGCACAGCCACATGCACTGTTCTTACAAAGAGGAATATAGACCTCGATTTCCTTTCACATCTTCAACTCCATCCGTGCTGCTGTCCCTTAGACCTATGTAGTTCATTTATCACCCCCCTGAAAGGCTGGCTACATCAGCCAGTGTCACAATGATACCTTAAATTAGTACAACATATCATGGCCTACAAAGTCCTTTGCCCTTCTTTACCTCATTTTTGTTTCTACTGAACCCTGTGGGATAGGCATCGTTTTCTCATGTGTAGGAGAATGAATGACTTGAGGGACTAAAACATAGTCCCTTTTTCACACTCATCCACTCATTCGTTTGTTCACTCACATATTCATTCAAATAATGATTAGACCTTTACTACGTGTCAGACACTGGCTAGATGCTGAAGACCAGCATAGATCCCTTGTGGAAATCAGGTTTAGCTGTGTGGGGGAAGATACCAATTCAGCACAAGGGAAGTTGCAGCCTATGAGAAAAACTATTACAAGGGATTCTCAGCCAGTCTGAAGGTGAGGAAAAAGCATCTCTCTCTCTCTCTCTCTCTCTCTCTCTCTCTCTTTTAACAGAATAGATTTATTAAGAGAAAGAAAGTTTCTGTCTGGGAAGAGGGATAGAAGGGGACTCGAGTGGATTGCCCTGAAGAAAAGCATTTCTTTTTTTTTTTTTTTTTGTCTTTTTGAGAAAGGGTCTCGCTATGCAGTTCAGGCTGGCCTTGAGCTCACTTTTGTAGCCCAGGCTGGTCTCGAACTTGCACCAATCCTCCTGCCTCAGCCTCCCGAGTGCTGGGATTACAGGCGTGCGCCACCAGGCCCGGCTAAGAAAAGCATTTCTTGATGCTTAATTTGACTTCAGAGCTGAAGTGATGGGAGATTGGCACGAGTCAGGCAAAAATGGGGTAGACACTTCCAGTAGAAGTGAAGAATTTTGGGGAAGACCCTGTGACAGGACGAACATGATATTGCAGATAGATAGTGAGAGACAGGAGAAGAGGCTGGCACAGTGAGTGAGAGTTAGATTATTCAGAGTCTCACAGACCATGGCTAGGAGTTGAGTCGTGATCCTAAGAGCCATGGACAACCACAGAAGGTGGCATAGAAGGTTGGAACCAATTGGGCCGGGGATCAGCTTTCTGGTTGTCAGGGAAAATAATGTGTGAAGAATGACAGGATTTGAGTGAGGATGGGGCAGCAGAAAGACAAAAAGCATGGACTTGACAGGTATCTGGTAGCAAAACTGGTAAATAATTCATGCCTTTTTGGTTCTAGTATGCCAGAGATATGAGTGGAATTAGTGAGCTATACTACTTTGAGTTGTGGTCCCTCAAAATATATGTGCATGCCCCATCGTGTGGCACCTGTAACTGTGAAAATAAATTTTATAGTTGTCACTACATTAAAATGGGAGGCAGATAGGCAAGGTATAATTCTGTGAAAGAGCACTTGCATAGCCTGAGTGTGCTCCAGAGTTCTGTTCACAGCACCGGAAAAAAGAAATGAAAGAAAGAAAGAAAGAAAGAAAGAAAGAAAGAAAGAAAGAAAGAAAGAAAGAGGCAGAAGATTATACAGATGTAAGAGGACATGTGCAAATGGATGCAGAGACGAGAATGATATGATCCTAACCACTGCAGCCACCACAAGCTGAAAGAGACGAGGAATGAGACGTCTTTTCTCTTCACTTACTTCCATTAATCATTTTCTTTTAATAATAATTGTGTGTATCTATGGCATATGATATAATGCTTTGATCTCCTTATACCTTATAGAAAATGCCAATCAATCCAAATAACAAATTCATTACCTCATTGACTTCTCATAAATTTCTTACCTTAGATCATTCTTGATTTCAAGTTTCTGGCTCCCAGAAGAGAGAGAGAATGAATTTCCCTTGTTCTAAGCCTCAAAGCTTATAATGCTTTGCTATGGTAGTGCTGGGAAACTAATACATGGGGTGTTGTTGTAAAATGATTGTTTTTATCTTCAAAAGGCATTTTCTTCTGGATCCACTCCTTTTAAGAGTAGTAACATAGTGGGCTGGGCAGATAGCTCAGCAGATTAAAACACTTGCTTTGGTAAATACAGTGGCTGGAGGCTCGATCCCTGGCCTGCTGTGCAGATCCTGCCCCCGAGGTGCACTGAGACCGTGATGGAGACTGGGCGTGGTGGTGTGTGCCTATAATCCCAGTGCTTGGGAGGCTGAAAAAGAGGATCACTAGAGTCCAATCTGTGTAGTGAGACCCTGTAGGCCCTGTACTAGATACATTAAAAACAAATTAAAAAAGAGTAGTAACATATTTCATTCTCTCTTTACATATACAAGAAATGACCAAAAGACAAACAGCAAACCCCAAAAGATCTCAGTTTGTCAGTGGACCTTGGTACAAATTTCTGATCAGTTTATGGGTATGAAGTTTTTTGGGACAGAGAAACATTGATGTCATTATCTGACTTTGATGTATCTCCTCTGAGTTTGGCCTCAGCAATTCAGAGGTATAAGCCCATAATCCCACTGGTCATAAACTTAATATTCAGTCCCCAAGTCTTCACTGTGACTCAGCACACAAGTTTCCAGATTGAAGATTATATAATACCCTGTAGATCCTGATAAAACTAGACCGAGTAAAGCAAGAAGAAAAGCTGGACATCCCAATGGCCCTTGTAGGTAAACCTGCTCCTTTGAGAGTGGCCATCTTTGCTTAGGGAACTGCGATGGCTGAGGAAAGAATTCGCTAGCCACCCTGGGGTATCAGAGTATTCATAGATCCTAGGGGGTAGGAAGGACAGGAGCTTCTGACAGACGTCACAGAGGTATGCAGAGGAAATGAAATTGTGCTGAAAGACAAGATGGAATGGGGACCTGGGAGGCTGTGGAAGGGGCCAAGGCATCAGAAGGAATTAGGCTGGATACATAGGCGAAGAGGCATCTCTGTGGCATCGAGACTCAGGGCAGGGGCAGAAGGGTAGCACTTCAACCTCTTAGAGGATCCTCCTCAGGACTTTTATTCAGCTTGGGAACAGTGTAGCCATTTGAAGAAGATATTCTTAAATAATCACACAAATCCCATCACAAGGTTGTTTCCTCCAAATGGTGAGTAAGGCCCTTCACTTCATAGACTAAGTTCCAGGCTAGGTCCCTCATACTTGCCATCATTCTTTGGTTAAACTTGTGCCAGGATCTGGCTCAGTGGTATAGCATGTGCCTAGCATGTGTGAGGTCTTGGGTTCCATCTCCAGAAGCACAAATGAAATGAAATGAAATGAAATGAAATGAAATGAAATAAACTAGTACCATACTCCATAAGAAAGTTAAGTCATGAATGTGGTCTAAGTATCCGCTATTCTACATCAAGCATTGCACTGGCTGCTCTGCTACATAGGGAGTTGGAAAGCTCAACTGCGGTCAATAGATTCGGAAAGATAAGTGCCTAGTAATAAAATAGTGGAAATCATGTTTTCTGCTTGTGCTTAACCAAGCAAAGACCATTTGTCATGGAGCCAGTTAGTGAGAACGCAACCAGCAGCTGACCTCCTATGCTTTTTTCCTGCTAAGTAGCTCAAAAGACAGGGGAAGCTTCGAGGCTCTTCTTAAATACCTTTTACCAGTGTCGCTGCAACTGACCTTCTCTGCTCAGTAATTTATCCATGTCTTAGGGGGATGAATTAGATGAACAACATTGAGGAGACTCGATATAAGATGCTCCAGAAAGGCTGGATTGTGGAATGAGTGTTCTGTGCCAAAGCACAGCACTCATGTGCTCCTGTGCAGCCAGCGTGGGACTGCTCGGCCAGTGAGTCCAGTTCCGTGCTTGGAGGGTTGAAAGGGAAAAGCAGGAGATGGGAGTTAGTTAAACCGATGTTCCAATCCTGCCCGAGGCTGCCACCAGCTTCCTGGTTAGTTTTGGGAAAGAGACTTTTTCTTTCTGAGCATCAGCTTCTCCACCAGTGTAACAAGAGGTTTGGGACTCTTTCTGGCATAACATTTCCCTGACTGCTAGCTGGGCTCATCATTCTGTAGATGGCCTCTACGTGCTCCATTATTTTCTCTACTTCAGTAAGAACCACCAGTAGATGTTACGGAGGATTGATCATGTCTTTGAGTATTTCTGTTGCTACTGGTATTGACCTATCCAAAACATTGTTGGATATGTTGTGAAGATTTTGTCCAAATACGGTCACTTGCTATATATGTTATAAACCTTGAGTGATTATCAGAATGACTATATAATTTCTTCTGAAATCCAATGAGTACTTATGAGTATTTGCTTTGGTCAACTGTACTGCTAGTGGGCTGGGGAGATAGCTCAGTAAAATAAGTGCTTGCCTGGCAAGTGCAGGGTCCTGAGTTCAATTCTCAGTACTGTAAAAAAAAAAAGAAAGAAAAGAAAAAGAAAAACTCAACTGTACTACTGACAGGAATACACAAACAAGTAAGACATAATCATATTGGTAAGCTATATATGCATATTTCCATGAGAACACATAACTCCACTTACCTCACTCTGAGAACTGAGCACTGTGCTAAGTATTTTAGAGATACTGATTTATTTTATCCTTCCAATAATCCATGGAGTTAAGTGCTTCTTTCAACATGAAGCACCTAAAGCCCAGGAAGAAGAATTTGCCCAAATTTACCCATTTAGTAAGAGGACTACCTTATTCTGGAATATATGTGCTTACGCACTATGCTTTACTGCTTCCTAACTCGATGCACAATGTGTTACATGTTAAAGGTGAAAATGAAGTTATATGTGGGCCCAAGGAGTGCACAACTGCTCCATGATGTGCAGCGAGGGAAGAGTAGACTTTGAGGTGAGGCAGACCTGGGAAAATCACTTAAGTTCTGTTAGCCTCAGTTGACTCACCTGTACAATGGAGGGGTAAAGAATAGGCCTTATCTTGTAGGTGTGAAGCTTGAATGAGTTAATTAGGCAAAGCATTGAGAGTAGTGCTGGACACAGACATGTGACATAAACTTTAGCTCTCATCTCCACCACCATGGAGGAGTAGGCCGAGAGGAATGAGCTGTAACAGAATTGCACTCTGAGGCTTCAGTGGTTGGATGTGCAGATTGAAATATGGCATAAATTGCTAGAGAGTTCCCTCCATAGTCGATTGTGTAAGAAAATGAGTTCCATGTAGAGAAGCCAAGTCCCTTCCCGAATTGTCTCCTTGCTTGAAGAAGTGGAATTTGATATTGCTTTTGGCTAGGGCATCATCTCCCAAAGGCCCTGTTAGAAGGAATGTTATAGCTGGGAAGTACAATGTCAAAACACTGTCACCATTAAATCCAGGATGAAGCACACTCATCAGATTAGCCCCAACAGAGATTGGTGTTTTTGTAGAAGAAGAGCATGAACAATGTCAATAGCTACTAGGAAGACAGATGTGGACATAGTCCCTTTTTTCTCATTAGTTCCAGAAGGTGAGAGGACAGGTGCCAAGGTGGGGTAAGGGTCAGATCAGGCAAAGGAGAAAATGACATTAAATAAGCAACCTCTATGGACAAGGACTGTGCAGAATATTTTACATGCAATATTTCATTTAATCACCCAACCATAATATCTCAGTCTGTTCCTGTTGCTATAATGAAATATTTGAGATTAGATAATTCATAAATAGTAAAAAGTATATTTCTAACTGTTCAGGGATCTGTGTCCAGAATCCAGGCACTGACTGGTTTGCAGTCTGCTGAGAGTTTTCTAGCTTTGGCACTTTGAGTGTCACTTCATCTCAAGAGAATTAGTATGGTGTCCTTGCATGGCAGAAGGACCAGACAAATAAAATGAACACGTCCTCCAATCTGTTCTTATAACAGCATGAATAACCCCTTTGTTAGGGCAATACCTTCATTTCTTAATCACCTTCCAAAAGTGTACTTCTTTTGATACCAACACTTTGAAGTTTAGTTCTAACATATGAATTTTTGCAGGACATATACATTCAAACCATAGCACATAGGTAGGTAGGTTACGTTATGTTCATTGTTATGTTAACAGATAAAAAATTAAGCCTGAGAAAGTTGGAATATCTTGAGTGTTTAGCCAACGAACAGGATCGAGAGATAGGATTTGAGATGAGTTATAACATGAGCTATCTTAATATATCACACTGCTCACATAAACCCACAGTATGGAGAGGCAGGCAAGTGACCCGCATAGCAGTAGCTGGTGGTGATAGCATCACGTACCACATGGCACTAAATGGCTTGAGCATAGTGCTCATGAGAAGGACATAGACTGGTTTCATGCAGTTTAGCTATCCCATCTCTGTCCCCAACAATATTCTAAGACTGACCCCTACCTCTAGGATTGTGCCTCACTGTGTATGACTGGAAACTGCGTCTTAGCCTGACCAAGCTCAACAATCATTTTATAGTGGCTTTGTGCCTCAGAGTGTGAATGGTCTCGTGGACCTCTTTTCCAGCCCTCACGACAACTTTGATGCATGTATTCTGCAGATATTCATTACTAGTATCATCTTACAAAAAGATAGTATAAGGTTCTGCTGTTGGTTATTTATTCATTTATTTGACAAATAGTTAGGGTGTGCCAGCTCTGCGCCAGGCACTTGAATCTGGCAGGCAGAGGCAAACAGGAGAACTCTTTATTTTAATACAACACTGAGATACATGGAACTAGAAAGGGTTCCCAGTGAGCTACCAGGGTCATGTTTCTGGCCTCTTAGGCCTTGATCGACTCCAGAGTTGATATATTGGTGGTCAGCCCTCTTTGCAGAACAGTCGGCACAGTGTGGCATGCGGGCATAGCTGTGTCATCAAGAAAGCAAAGACAGTGTGGGCAAGAGGAGCCTCACAAAAGAGAAAGAAGAGAGACGAGATATTGGGTCTCTAGGTAAATGGACATGATTCGGTGATGTGGAAAGACGGGCTAGTATCTCTGGAGTGTCCAGCTCTTTACATGTTAACTCACACAAATACCTTCAGTTTGTTGCTGTTTTGCTTTAATTTGCACTGGTTTACATCTGTGACCCCCCCCCCAAACTTACCATGTACATTTTGTAGACTATGTAAGGTGCGAAAAAAAGAATTGTAGGAAAAGAAAGAATAAAATGATGACTTTAACTCAGGGCTACCGAATGGAACTTTCTGCAACAATTGAAGCCACATGCAACTGCTGAGAAACCGAAATATGGCCAGTTTACCAAAGGATCTGAATTTTTAATATTATTTAAAATATGGTCAGTAGCTACTGTTGGAAAGCAGTGCTCTAACCACTTAACAATGACCCACGCACATCCTAATAGAGGAGCAACTGAACAGAGAGGCTTATATCAATTCAGTTATAAGGGATACTTGGTTGGGTATGCACGGGCTTATTCAGTCAAGGATTGGGTTGTCAAGTTTCCTAAAAATGACTCTGCAAATGCTTCTCCTCCATTCCTTCATTTGATCCCATAACAACCCTACAGTGGGTAGGGCAAAGATTAGCATGGCCATGAGATCCAACACAATTACTTGACAACAGCAAACTTGGTGTGGCTAACAGGAATCCTGTTGTATTCCCTCCCCACTGTCTTGATTCAGCAAATTAGCATGTATTTGTAAAGCGCAGTCGCATATTCAAAGTTACACCCTGAGCTCAGATAAAGTCCTGGGTGCTGTTGTATGTCTAGAAAAACAACCATGAACAAAGCAAAGATTATTCTCTTATGGAGTGACATTTCTGGAGGAGGGAAGCTGGTATTAAATAATGTATGTATTGGAACTTTATAACATGTCAAAAGTACTTCCTAGCAATATGTCGTGCATTCTCACAGCTTTCATGGCACCCTATAACACTGTCCAATAGATCTCTTTTGTAAATCTGGACTTGTACTTCAAGCAAACTGCCTGACTTACTGGAAGGTGGAAAGACCTTTTGATTTAGTCTTTTAATATGTGTTGAGTGCCACCTATGTGCAGAGCACAATATTGGGAACTTTGGAGAGATCCAGAATAATGAGAGGACAGGCTTCTGCCTTAAGTGGATTCTGGTCCTGGGCAGCCTAGAAGCTTCCAGATTGTCAGGACTGAGGATCTAAAGGCAAATGACTTTAGAACGCACTTATAAAGGGGAATCCCAAGGACACGTGGAATAAATCCAGCCTAAGCTGTGTGGAGTCCGGTAAACTGTTCTCCTCTTATAATGATGGGGGAACCAGATGGGGACAGAACAAGAAAGGGGTAATTGTAGGAGCTGTCACATGAGCCAACAGCAAGGAGGAACTGAGGGGAAGTCCCTCCTGGATCACTGTTGTCTTGAGAAGGTTTCTGGACCCAGAGCTGGGAGACTGCTGGAAGAATGACCTCATGCCTCGCTTCGGGCAATTCCAGGTAAAGCGTGCCTCCTGTCACGTGCTGGGGGAGACAGGGTACTGGGCAGTTAGTCAGGCCTTCAAATGCAAGCCGAGCAAATGCCCCTCGTCTGATTCCAGTTGAAGATGCAGAGGAGAGGACCACTGTGTTGGGAAGTCCTAACCAAACCCTGGGACATGAACACTCGCAAGGGGGGAGGACAATAATCAGGGTCAGAGAGGATGGGGTGAATGGGTTCTGATTGCCTGGGTTTCTACGCAGCAGTTAAAGAAGCAGGTAAGGAAGAGTTAAGCGTGCCCCCTCCACTCCCGAAAGGCTTCCTGTGTTTGAAACCCTTCTGGTCTTCGCAAACTCTCGGCCCCCAGCCAGGCGGGCATAGTACCAGGAGCAGTTGTGAGTTGTCCTTGTCTGATCGCGCTGTGCAGCCTTTGTTATGGGGCCACCTCGGGTTTCCATGTCGCGTCCCGGCTGGGGCCACAAAGTGTGTGCCAGGAGGGGGTGGTGCGGGAGGCTTGCTCCTTCTTCTTCTTCCTGCACCCCCCCCCCCGCCAGACCTCCCGATGACCACATGACCAAGTGGGCTCACGGCCAAGCCACAAGCTACAAAATGCAGCCCTTGGAGTGAGCAGGGAGCATTCTCGCTGGCAGCTTGGGCCACGCACAGTTGGAGCTGAGGCAGAGCAAAGCCAGTCACTTGGAAAAGCTCCCCACTGCCCGCGGAGCCTCCGAGGCCAGCTTCGCTGAGCTGACCCTCAGCGGCAGAGTGACGCTGCAGGAGACCCGAGGGGAAGAGCAGGCGGGCAGCTGGCAGCCGGCGGCACGGGTGGGGTGCGCACACGCTCGCTTTGCGCCCGCACGCGCCAACCGCGGCTCGCGCCTTTCTTTGCCTGGGGCGCCCGTGCTTCTCGCCCTCCCACCGGCTCAGCTGGGCGGGCGGTCTGAGCGGCAGCATGAATCTGCGGCTCTGCGTAAAGGCGCTGCTGCTGCTCTGGTTCTCCTTGACTGTGGTGTGTGGAGGTGAGTGCGCGCCCTCCCGCTCGCCCGCGCTTCCCGGAGGCTTCCCGGCTGCAGGGCACGCTCCGTTCCCTCCGCCGTACTTGCACTCTCCCCACCTCCCTGGCAGCTCGGCGCGAGCAGCGCAGGAGCAGCCACGCGCGGGCAGCAGATTGACTGGCAGCCCTGGGCTAAGGACGGCAGGCTGTGGGACCGCTTCCTCCAAGAGGGGTTGTGGGAGGTTCTGTAGGGGCCTCTGGTATCCCTAGCCAGGCGCCATGCCTTCGTGGCCTTCCCTTGCAGTCCGAGGTGCTCAGGGCCACCAGCATGTACCCGGTGTCCCGCAATCTGCAGCCCACGTGGTGGGGGCATGGAGCGTGTCCTGGTACCCCCAGCCCCGTGGATCAGTGGAGGGAACTGAGATGAGCTGCATGGGCTGAGCTTTCCCTCACGTTGAAGGTCTGTGGGCTCCTGGAAGCTAGGAGCCGCTGGTCCGTCCAGGGAATGATGTGCCAACATGCAGACGTGACACTGGTTGCATAGGCAGGAGCACTGGGCGGGGGCAGCAGCGTGGATCCCAGCTGTTGCTACTTGCAGCCTGGAAACCAGCAGAAGCAGCCTCCCCCAGGCCACTCCAGGCCGGGCACCTTCCCACTCAAGGTCCATTCTGGTCTCCCCCTCTGCTGCTGCATAGCAGGCCTCCCCACAGCTTCCACCCCACCCCAGGGCCTTGGCCCTCTCACATCCTGGCTGCAGCTCCACTCTGCCCTAGGCACAGGTAAACCACCTTCCTCTGCGGGTCTCAGGTACCAGACCAGCAAGGTGGGCACCTGATTTGATACCTCCATGCAACTAAGGCAAAGGGGAGTCTTCACCCCAAACTGGTGTCCCCACACACCTGACAACATGTGGCACTTGTGCCCCCTGCCTGACCCAAGCCTGGTTCCATCCATTCTCCAGCAGCCACGACCCAGGCTGCCTGCGCTCTGTGCGTCAGTGTCTCCTGGGGCTGCCAGCTCCTGCTGTCCTGTGATTTGGCTGTCAGTGCTGCCTGCCTGGCAGCAAAGAGGGAGAAGGCTAAGACCAGGTGGACTAATACCAGTGCCAGGGCTGGGTCACAGGGAGGTAAGAGCCAAGGGACGAAGAGGGCAGGGCAGCAAGTTTCCTAGAGGCAGGGCACAGGGTCCTAC
>PVJA010038225.1:0-19749 GCA_004027025.1 Myocastor coypus
TCTGTTCAGTGGGCACTTCCCACCCTGCTGGCTCTGCTGAGGCCTCAGTTCATTTCCCCTGGAAGCCCTCCATGAGTTGGGTCCTCTGTGGTCAGCCTTCCAGAGCGGTGCCACCCTGGGGCCCCTGGAGCAGGAATGACCTCCACCCTCCTGGCCTTAGTTGCTTCAACTCCAGAATGGTGGGGAGACATCCGGCTCACCAGAGACTGTGTAGCCCAACCTAGTGGCTGACTCTGCAGAGCCCCAATGAGGCTGCCCAGGGCTGGATAGGGTCACGTCACTGGGCGTTCTCTGCCCAGCAGAAAGAGCCAGTCGTTCTCCTCTCCTCTTCTGTCTTCACGCACCTTGGAAAATCATCTAGTGTCTCAACTTCACCTGTGAGCAGAGGTTGGCAAACTACATGTGGTCAGATAGTTGGCCAGTAACGTCCTTGGAAACCGCACAGGAATCAAGGCTCGGAAATTTCCCTCATTGTCAGGAACACTTCAATGGCTGGTGTCACTAAGCTGCAGGACAGCACAGCACCCAAGCCTAGATGCTCGATGTTGATGTGGAAATGGAGGGCCAGTAAGAGAAGAGGATGTGTGTGCGAGCACATCTGCAGGGGTCCATGTCAGTGCCAAAGTCATCAGGACCCAGGAGGAAAGTAGCAGAGCGATTATTTGCTGCTGTGGCTATTATTGTTACTTTAAGCCCCGCGGGCCCCGTTTCTAGCTCAGCCGGACGTGCAGGCTGGACGCTGCATCCTCCTCCATCATGCTGCCAGCCTCTGCACTGGACTCGGAGCAAGTGTGCGGCTTTCTGGTGCAGCCTGGCACCCAGCAGACCCGGCAAAGAAACGAGACAGACTGTCTTCATGTGGTTGGCCTGTGCAGTTTGATGGAGTCACATCTGGACAGTCATCTGCCAGGGGCTCCTGGGCCACAAGTTGACGACGTATGTAGCCTGCCTGCCTACTGGTGCTACCCTTTGTGAATTCAGAGGGCCAGTGGTAGGCCCAGCAAATGAGCAAAGGGTGAGCATGCAGGTTGATCCGTTGTGCACGCACGTATTAAATCTTCATCCCAGAAGTCATGTGTCGGCTATGTACCAGACGCCCATCATCTACAGACAGATCCCTGCTATGCTGCAAAGCACAGGCTGGGACCCGCAGCTGCCGTAGCACACAGGCTGAAGGGCGGCCAGCTGGCGGCCAGAGAGGCCCATGCTAGGATGGGCTGCCAGGACTTCGGAGGAAGAAAGTCCCAGTGATGTGTTCGTTACCCTCCCAGAGGTGGCGCTAGACACTGTGTGTCGAGGAACACAGGTCCTCCACTGGTGGTCCACGCACATGGAATCTGTTGTAACTTAGTGCTAATTACTATGGAAAATGGATTCAAGATCAATTATAGGCCAAAAGCCCACCTATAGAGGAGATTATCCCTCAGATTCCCTTTCTGGAGGCTTGAGTGTCTGAAATCATGACCAATGATGCCGGGAAACCGTGTGTCAGTGAACCACATGCATCTGATAAGAAAGCAGCTGATTCTTTGTGAATTTACAAGTGCAATTTTCAACTTCGTATTTATATACTATGATAACACTGCGCCTCACCCTGACCTGGAACCTCACAGGTGATCAACAAGCAGCTGAGGATGATGGGAAATGAAGGGTGCTGGAGCAGTGCCCTTGTCTTGCCAGAGAAAGATGGGCATGGACTGCAGGATCTGTGCCAGCGGGTCCTGGGCTGTGCCTTCCACTCTCAGCTCGCTCTTTATGCCAGCTGTGACTGCAACAAGCGGGTGTCATGTGGCAGCCCCACACCTAGCTATACCTCCTATCACCTCCTTTGTGACTTCTCAGAATTGTGGGCACGATTTGAAACACACACGTGCAAGATTCCAGCCCTTGGAAAAGCTCTGACCCAAGGAGGCAGAGGCTACAGGACAACAGTTTCCCGAGACTGACAGACAAGAGTCTTCGGGACCTGCTCCTGAACTGGGGTGGGATGGAGCCCAGTTGTCAAAGTGGAGACCAACAGAGGGTTGTAGGCTGCCTTCCTTTTCCTTCCTTCCGGTCTCACTGTCCCGTAACCCTCAGACCTGCTTCTCAGCATCACTCTTCCTCCTTAGCTAACACCCCCACCCCCCGGCTTGGGCTCTAACTCCACAGAAACCTCAGGGCAGACAAGTAGCATCCTTCCTTCACGCTATCTCACCTTGCCTTTTGCTGTTTGCTTCTTTGCAGCCTCATTCATTCCCAAGAGGCCACAGATAAGTTCACATGTATACTATTCTGTTATACACGTACTGTCACTGGGTCCATGTGTGGGAGGTTCCAGCTCACTATCTGAGTCTGGTTGCTGGTGAAAACCAGAGAGTCTAAAATACAAGTTCTCATCAGTGTAGTTCTCGGGTAAGTTGAATCCTATCCGTGTAACTGGGAGAGAGGCCCTGCACCACAACCAAGCCTGTTTGGATGGAGAGGGGGGCGCACATGAGGCACAGCATGGAATGACAGGGTGCAGAAACGAAGTGGCCAGGATGTAGCGGTCTTCAGGAAGTGGAGGCAGAAGAACAGCAAGACCCTCGTACTGCTGAGTGACACTGAGCCCGAGGAAGTGAAGCCTACAGCTGTGCTGAGCTGGTAGCTGATTAATGATCACCAGGAGATGCCAAGCCAGCATGAGGAACATAGCAGATGACAAAGTCAAACTTCAAAATGATCCGAGCAGATGTGACATCTCAACTGAAGGTCAGCAAAATGCCTTGCATAGAAGGCACAGGTGCATTATGCATTTGTAATCGTCTGAAAGAAATCGCTGGACCAGGCATGTGTCAGCTCCACTGATCAAATTCCCATCTACTCCTCAGATATTCCAGGCTCCTCAGAGCCACTCTGGGAAGGAGAAGTTATGATCCCTCTTTTAAAGAGTTGAGTGGAAAACCTGGTTAAGTTAAATTTTGTATCTAGGAAGAGACAGGATTGCGACCTAGAATTGCGACCAGGAGCTCTAATGTGCCCCCCCCACCACCATTGGGTGGTGGAGATGGGAACAATACCCTGAAGCAGAGTGCTGTGACGTCCTGATCAGGTGTTGCTGGAAGGTTGCTGAGTTGAGCCCTGATCCAGGTTGAGCAGGACCCCTGCCACATGGCCAGTGTTGTCTTGATGGCAGTGAGCTGGCTTCTTTAGGCAAGACAGGCCAGGCGAGTAGTACAGGAAAGTGACCTTCCAGTTTCAGTGTCCCTCAGACAACACCAGTGGGACCAGGGACTGAGGTAGGCAGATCTCAAAGCTTACCTCCAATGCCTCAGGCTGACAGAGGCCCCTCCCTTAAGAGAAGCCAACCATTAAGTTTAGGCAGTGTTCCACTGCACACCTAAAGTCTCCTAGGGTGAGTCAGCCAGGAAGGGGTGGGCCTAAAAACACCCTCTTTACAAGGGTGTACACTTAAAGCATCAAACTAGAGGGGCAGTAGATTGCCAGGGCCATCTTCATGTGATTCCACAGACTGGGTGGTTTCCACAACAGACATTGACAAGATATAATCAAAATATACAATGGATGCTTAAATTCTTTTAAAAAAATATTATAGTAAAAGATGCATTGCCACTAATCCCTCTCACAATTTCCCCCTTGAACATACCTATCCTACCATTCTTATCACATTGCAAAGCAGTTCTGGAAGTTCTCTTTCATGAGTGTCTATAAAGGTATGATAAAAAAAAAAAAAATGGCCAATGCTGCTGCCCTGTACCATCCAGTGCAAAAGCAGGCTGTTGAAAACATTAGTACTCTCTCTCTCTCTCTCTCTCTCTCTCTCTCTCTCTCTCTCTCTCTCTCTTTCTTTCTTTCTTCTTCCTTCTTTCCTTCTTTCCTTCTTTTTTGTGATGCTGGGGTTTGAACTCAGGACTTTGCACTTGCTACTGAGCTATCTCCTCAGCCCAAGATCTTAATATATGAATTAGGGGGAAAATTCAGCCCAATATATAAGTAGTTAGTGTGGGCCTTTAAAGAAGTTAACAGGAGAAAGGTTGGACTACACAGTAAATGTGGTCGCCGGCTTCCCAGCTGTGGTCATGTCACCAGGCAGATGGGCCTGGGGGACTCAGAGGGCCTACAGAGTGACCAGGCTGGCTTTTGCGGGCCAGGTCACCTGGAGATCCCAGAACTTAGCCTGTTCTCAGACTGTTCTGCAGCCGATGGACAGTGCACTTGTGGGAGCTGCCCCTGTGGTGTGGGACCTTCTGGACTCTTTTTTTTTGTCTTTTTGAGACAGGGTCTTGCTATGCAGTTGAGTCTGGCCTTGAGCTCACTTTGATAGCCCAGGCTAGTCTTGAACTTGCAATCCTCCTGCCTCAGCCTCCCGAGTGCTAGGATTACAGGCGTGAGCCACCACGCCTGGCTGTTCTGGCCTCTTTGTGGGGTTCAGCAATGTGAGTCTGCTCTGAATGGTAGAGCTGTACACTCAGAAGTGCTAAAGAGGGCAAGCTTGGGGCTTGTGGAAACCTCCCTGTGGGGTGTCTTCTCCCACCGTCCTGGGGGCTGGTACTTCCTTATAGTTATTTCAAATAAAGGACCCTCCACAGCCTGCAAGCTGAGCACTCGCTGTAGCTAGAAAGAAATTAAGTCTGGGGCCTGAGGAGGCAGCTCAGTGGTCTAAGCACCTGCCTGGCAAGCACAGGACCTGAGCTCAATCCGTGCCAGCCATGGAACCCTGGGTGCACTATGTGGGCCCCAACACTCAGCATGGTGACACAGCCCTGTCATGGCAGCACTGGGGAGCCTGAGACAGCAGGATCACTACGAGTCCAAACTGTGTAGCAAGACTCTTTATCAAATAAATAAATAAAGGAAAATTTTAAAAAGATACAAAAAGAAATTAAGTCTGTTTTCAGACCCATGTGGAAAGCTGAATCCCATTTAGAGAAGTGTTTTTGTCCCCCTGGTGGCAGCCCGGTGACTCTACCCTAACCACCCCTGACTCCCTTTAAGTAAAAATCTGCATTGATCTACAATCTTGTAAGGCCTCCATATGCAAAGAAAAGATACAGAGAGGCAGAGGAGTGCTGCCCCCCAGGGACTCTGCTCTTATCTGCAGCACTTGCCATATTCCTCGAAAGAAGAAAAGGGAGAGCTACGCGCGGTCCCTTAACACACAGTCCTTCTATGTAAGTGTGGCACAGCCCATAATAACATGATTACTCCTTCTGGAATCTCATGACCTCACTGGGCTGGCAAATTGATCATGTGTGTATTTTT
Source organism: Myocastor coypus (assembly GCA_004027025.1). Taxonomy (NCBI): domain Eukaryota; kingdom Metazoa; phylum Chordata; class Mammalia; order Rodentia; family Myocastoridae; genus Myocastor; species Myocastor coypus. The sequence goes on from PVJA010038225.1 coordinate 5,245, forward strand.
TTTTTAATCTTTTATTTATTTATTTGGTGTAGGATCTCACGATGCAGCTTGGACTTGTAGTGATTCTCCTGTCTCAGCCTTCCCAGTGCTGGCACTGCAAGTATGCGCCACTATGCCTGGTTTAGGTGACTAGCGTGGTAGTCCCAGGGTTCCCAGCCAACATGGCATGCAGTACCCAGGATCAAACCCGGGTCCTTGTGCTTGCCAGGCAGGCTCTTAAACTGCTGAGCTACCTCCCCAGCCCCACTTGTATATTGTTAACACACAAATAAGTAGCTTTGACTTTACTGAGGAAAGAAACTCCGTGAGATTTGTTTCAAAACTCATGGCAAAGATATTCTTTCCTGTTTCCATAATAATTGGATTTTGAATAATTAAAAGAAAAACTTTCATTTATTCACCATTTAAACTGATTACCAGCCACTGTGCTGGACACTGTGAAGTACCTGGAATGTTTATGCCCAGATTTTTAAGTTTTACAGCAGTCCCAGCAGCGAATGTTGTGGGAAACTTAGGGCTTGGGATCCACAGGCAAGATACCCAAGTCGCTGTGAAACGTGGAATAAGTGTGGTTCACCAGGTACCTTATGTGCTCCATGGCCCAAGTACCATATCTGTGCTCTGTCCCAGGGAAATGGGGCCCGTGCTTTGGACACTATGGGGATGGATGGTGTGGGTTTCAAAGCGACCCTCAGCACAGGTGGATACTCCACTTGTCATTCAAGCTTCTTGCTTTCTCACCTTGACTGTGCCCTGCTTTTCTTCAAGTCCCTCACTAAGGCCTCTTGTCTTCACCCTTCCAGCCACACTGCTCACTGCTGGTCACACTCCTAATCATGGTAACCTCAGGCCTGAAAGTCACCTTGGGTCCACTTAGATGTCCCTTCTTAATTGTATAGGGAAAGAAGCAGAGTCCTAGACAAAGAGCCTTTGGTCCAAGTCATGCATCTAGCCACAGGTACCAGATGACAAACTCAATAGTCCCCCCACTCAACTAGAAGGAAGAAGGAGGGGGCTGATATTGGGTCCTCTCGGTGCCAGACAGCGAGCGGGAGCCGCAGGCCTTTTATCTCACATGATCCTCTGAGATCAGTCATCAAATGTCCAGATTTATAGGTGAAGCTTAGTGAAACACAGCTCATTTCAGGATAACACTGTGTGTGAATGGCAAATGCAAAATTAAAACGCCGTGTGTCTCATTGAGCTCTATGTGCCATCCACCCCTCTCTCCAAGCAGGAGCCACCGAGGCTGGGCACATACCCCACCAGTATTTCCCCTGGCTGCCCCCTGGCCGCTATCTCACGAGGCTGGAATCTGAAATCAGTGAGGATGGCCAGAATGTTTCTCTGTTTCTATCTTTCTGGACAATTTGTTCCGTAAATGCTTGTTTTCAAACGGTTCAACATTATTCCCCTGGGGGCTCCACGTAGCTTTTGGTTGGAGTGATGTTGGCTGATTTTGTCAGATCCATCTTTCTTCACTTGTTGAGCCTGTCATAAAGTGTTTTAAAGAGGCTGGAAATTATTGTCACTAATAAGCATGTAGGGAATCAGGGCCAGGCTTGCCAGGAATCTAGGCACTTAGAACATGAGGTTTGGAGCCCTCAAACTTCTCACACTGCTGTTCTCCAAAAAGCAGACCGCCAGACAGTAAGGTCGCACTTGCTCTGAGCTGAAAATGATCTAGATGAACATTTAATTCTCTTCTCAGATGTAGAAATAGAGATGAGAGGTAATAGGAAATGTTCCAGATCATCTAGATCACTGGTGGCAGAACTAGGTCCAGTATTCTTACTTCTTGAAATGTAATTTACGTCTTTCTACTATGCCACACTAAGTATCTAGTGTGTCTATGAAATCAAAATTGGGTATCCACCCATCCTCCATGCATCTATCCATCCATGCATCCATCCGTCCGTCCGCCTGTCTGTCCACCTGTCTGTCTGTCTGTCCATCCATCCATCCATCCATCCACATGTCCGTCCATCCAGTCATCCACCTATCTATGTAAATCACACTGACAATAATATAATAAAGTATATCTATACAAATAGACAGCTTTTCCAATTAAAAACATTTAACACTAAGAGTAAGAGCTACATGGAAATACTTGGTCCCTCGAGTATTCTGCATTATTAATTTGGTTGTATAGTCCTAGTATTATAAAAATATTTAGCATTGCAAAAGAATCAAATGAAATTTTGCCAGTGACAATCATCAAACATAATGTGGATTGAGATAGGTTTAGAGCCATTTCTGCAAAATTAAAAACTCTTGATGACAACATTGAACATTTTATAATAAAAAATTACATGTATCTCATGTTTAAAGTTTTTCAAAACTTGGCAGGTTTGCATGACCTGCAGACATAAATATTGTTGTTCTCTTTATTTGATCTTATTTTTTTATAAAAAAGAATTTCATGGACTCCGAGACTTGGATGAGACCATAGATATACTGGCTATGATAAAAAAAAAAAAATACAATAAATGCTTTAAGAAATTTTTAAGTTTGTTACAGTGAAAGACACCTTGTTTGTAGTTGTGTTTTCATGGCTGCCTCAGTGTCCTGAATCAATTCAAGATACACATTTTCGGGGTGTCTTTCCTGAGGCACCTGCTTAATCAATAAAGGAACAATTTGACCCAATCCCCTTCCTGAACAGGATTTACTGCCAAGAATGTTTAATGTATGGGGAAGGAAACAATTAAACCCAAGCTGAGAAACGGTGTATCAAGTAACTAGCTTATGGTCTGCAAAAGTATCAGTGGGACAGAGCGAAAGATAAGATGTTTTGGCATTATTCCTAAAAGAAGACTAAGACATCCACGTGTGATATTCTACATCAAGATTTTTTTAAGTTTATAAAGGACATTATTGGAGCACCAGAAGGGCATTAAATATGTATAAACTATTCCTAATCCCATTGGTGTTAAATTTCCTGAGCCCAATAATTATATGGTAGTGCTACAGGAGATTGTCTTTGTTTCTATAAACACTTACTGAAGTGTTTAGAGGAAACGTTTGCTCCTTAACGTCGAGTGATTTCACGAAAATAAAAAAGGCATTAACGGTTGGGAGGGAGCGAGAGAAAGTCAGGCAGTACTAATATTGCAAATTGTTCACAGTTGATCAGTCAAATTAAAGAGTATACAGGTGCTCAGTGTGGCTTCCCACTTCTCTGTAAGTTAAATATTTTTCAAGGTTAAAAAAAGAAGACACAGGAGCCATCTAGTCCTGGTGGCACTAAATAGGACTGGCATTTCCCTTATCTGAGGCACTACATCTCTAGCCGTGTCACTCTGATTATGAGAGCTTTCGGTGGACAACTGTATCATATATTCACTCATACGGAGCAACTGCCAGCCTCAAATCCTAAAGCTCGCTGGAAAAATTTTTATCAGACATGAATTGAAGTTTTGCACAGTGTCCCTCAGGCATGCACAATCACGTGACAATTACAATTCAAAGTCAAAGTAAATCATCAAGTCACGCCTCCCCATCCCTGCAGGGCATGAGCTCACGTTCACGCCTATTTCATTCTCAGGTCTGAGCTGCCTCTCTCTCTGGGGCTCAACCTCAAATTGGCCTGAGATTCTACATTCCCTTCACTTCAATCCAGATCTCTGAGAACTGCAAAAAAGATAAACATGTCATGTGGGACTGAACTACATATAACAAAAATTTATTGGCCATGTATAATGTGCAAAACACTGGGTTGGGTACCAAAACCCACAACAACAAATAAATAAGATGATTTTTTTTTTAATTAAACCTTCTGGAAGATAAGCACCAGGCCTTCTCCTTCCTTGTCATCTTAGTACCACGTGGTTATGAGTCGGTGTAGACACTTAATACCTGCCTTAACCTTCCACGGTCCCCAGGCAAAAAGCTTAACAAATCAATTTCCTTAAGACATAATACAATAAATAATCAAACATCTGGAAAGCTTTATGAGCTCAGCACTTATAAAACATGCAAAATTTTCAAAAAACTGAAAATAGTGGGATGATGCGACCTCAAGCTGGCAAGACTAGGGTGGAAACTAGCACGTTATGTCTTGCCGATGACTGTGCAAAGTTTCTTTGGCAAGCGATGTGGCCAGTGAATCAAGAGCTATAAAAAATGTTCGCATCCTCTGTAAAAGAATCTCACTCCTGGAACTTACCCTAAGGAATAATCCAGAAGAAGGCGGAATGCTACAGTGCAAAGAAATTCGTTGCGTTCTCCTTTGTAGCAGCGGAGACTGCTAATGTCTGAGAATGATGAATTCATGGTGTGCCACTGACTTTGCTGAAGCCCTCCGAATGACAACTGTGAGACTTAGTACTTCATAGCTCTGAGGGAAATGCACATGTTACGGTTGTAAGCAAGTGTGTGCACACGTGCAAACACAGGGACTGAAAGAAAACTGGCATCGTTGAAAATAACTGACCTTAGAGAAGTGAGAGTATATATATATATATATATATATATATATATATATATATATATATACATACACACACTGATTGAGTTATTGTATTTGGGTATTAGTAAGAGTTTGATAGAATGGGGCCCGGCGGGATGGCTCAGTGGTCTAAAGCACCTGCTTGGGAAAGCTTGGGCGGCTTCAGGGACCACGGTTCGATCCCCGGCACCACATGCTGCGCCAGCTCTGCCCTCGGGGCGGGCTGAGCCGGCCATAAAAATGAGTGAATAAACAAACAAAGGTTCTGAAACAAGAGTTTGATAGAATCATCCATTGGTGAAGGGGAAAGAAGCGTGTCATTGACTACTGACTGTGTCTTCCTAAAATTCATGTGCTGAAGTCAAGCCCTGATACCTGGAAATGCAAGCATGTTTGGAGATAAGGTAAAGAAGTGATTATGGTAAAATGAGGCTGGAGCGTGGGCAGACCCTATTAGGTTAGTCTGACCAATGTCCTTGCAAGAAGAAGAAAGGACACTGGAAGTCTGGTCTGCGGGTAGGGAGATGGGACCCTGGGAAGACACAGGGAGAGATGCATCCATAAGCCACAGAAAGGGATCCTTGCAGACACCTCCATCTTAGATACCCAGTCCCCAGCACCATGCAACAACAGATGCCTGCTGTTTAAACCACCTGGTCTGTGTGTCTTGCCATGGCAGCTCTTGTACAGTAGAACAGACCTTAGCGAATAACCCAGCCAGGCGTGGCTAACCTGGATACTGCTAAGAGTCAGACCAGAAGACTGGACTTGGTAAACACTCATCAGTACCAATACTTCCACACGTGGCCAGGGTCAGAGAGAATCTAGTGAAGCCTCTTTTGCTATCTTTTTCTCATTAAATAGAATGTTCAACTTTCTAATTCAGGAATAGAGTGTAATCTGAATTTTTAATATTAATCTGCCTCCTCCCATTCCAGTTTTGGAGATCTAGAGTGGTTAAAATTCATGGACTGTGTAATTTTGGATTTCCCCTTATTCTCTGTCTATCAGGGAACCACACAAGAGACTCCAGCTGGCCCCAAGGTCTTACTGGACTTTCAGGTACAAACTGCCTTAAAAATTCAAAAGGGACAAAATCAATTTCACTTGCGGCCATACACCCAATGGAACTGATAGCAGAGTCTTGAACAGGTGACCGTGCCAGAAGGCAGAAGCAACCCCCGACCATCAAAAAATGGATAGATATGCAGAATGTGGCTTATTAAAGGAGGGAGATTCGAACCTATGCTACCACATGGAAGAGGTAAGTTATCCTATGTGAAATCAGCCCGCTAAGGCCAAACACTGTTCAATCCCACCTATATGAGAAACTTAGGATAAGCAGAGTTCTCAACGAAAAAGGGAATAGAAATGGGATTGCTAGGGGTTGGAGTCCCAGGGGACAGAGTCTCACCTCAGGGACATGAAAAGTGTTCTTGTTATGGCAGATGGCAGTGATGACTACGATGTTATGTAAATACACTTAATTGAGTTCTACATTGCAGTGGTTCAGACAGTGATTTCATGTGACTTTTACCACAGTAAAACAATTCCAACGGGTATTTGAAGAGAGGAGCTGCATGGGTGGGGTGGAAAGACGGACAAAGCCTTGGGCTGGGTCCCACTGTGCACCCCAGCAGAGATGGTGGCGACTTCGGGGCGGGCCTGCCTGCATCCCGTCAAGCTGCTCCACTCAGCTCCGTCCACCCAAGCCCGAGAGTGACGGATGGGCCACCTGGGAGGGACTCAGCACAGCTCCAGCTCAGCTTTCATGACTGAAGTTTCAAGACCTGGCCTAGCGCCCACCACCAGCTTTTCTCCTCTCCATCCCCTCTCCCATCAAATAAAAAGGTAGCGGGGCCTGGGTGGGGCCAGCTTTGGAGGCAGCTCTGGACTGCAGGATTGGTTCCTCTGGGAGGGGAGGAAGGCACAGGCCAGACACATGCTTTGGGGGTTTGTGTGGCTGGGGACCTAAAAGCACCTCAAACTGGCCACTCCCGCGGGGTTTGGTGGGTAACTTTCCCAAGTCCCTCTCCTAGGAAGAAAAACAAACAACTGAGAGCAAAGCTGCCCCAGCTGTGGGACATGTTCCAAGCCCGAAAGGGGAAAAAAATGATCCCAGCCCCAAATGCCTAGTTAAATCCAAAGCCATGGGCCACAGGACGGAATGGGAACTCTTCCATAAACCCATTTTATCAAGGAAATGTAAAAGTCCATCCTTGAGAGTTTGTGCGTTACGCTTTATAATTGGCAGTGTGGTGCTCCGGCCCTCTTCCTTGTGTATATAGCATGTGCCATAAAAGCTGGCCTCATAAAGACCCACATGGCCAGGCTGGGGGTGCTGAGCCCCAGCAGTGGGATAGAAAACTGGTTTGGCACTGGCCTTCCATTTGGAAAGTCATCCTCCAAGCCCCTCACTAGTAGTGCCTCGGTTTCCCCATCTATACCTTGCTAAGATGCTGGTGGGATGGTGGGCAGAACAGTGAATTCTGGAAGCCATGAAATCCAGCCTGTCCTGTCTCGGACGAGCAAACTCCCGCCGCCCCAGGCTGTGGATTCAGCTAGTGAGCGGGGACCAGGTGGCAATCATGAGGGGACCACTGGAGCTCATAGGACAAGCTCTTTACTAGGAAACCAGTGTGAGCCCAGCCCCCTACCCTAACCACCAATGCCATGTGAATTTAACAAGAGCCCACACGTCTTCTCTTATAAGAACTATGAACTTCACTGGACCTCAGTCTTTTCCTCTGTAAATGGGAACAGTAACATCCACTCTACAATATCTGGAGGATCAAGCGACATACTGAGTATAAAATATAATTGCTGATATAATGGAATAGTGACACTGGTTGTGATGTTGGCCACCACCATATGTGGGAAGGGTGGGGTGCTTGGGGCACCCCCAAACTAGGCAGCTTGGAAGTCAGGCCATTGTTGCCACATGGAACTTGTCAAAGGTTAGCAAGAGGAGGGCAGATCAGCAGTAGCGCAGGGCTCGCATCCGTAGGACTCCTTCCATTCCAAGTTCTTTCTGTGGAAACTGAGCTGCTCACAATGACCAGCGCTGGGTGGAGAATCATGCCTGTGTTTCAAGCCTGCCCCAGTCCTATCTGCCTGCAGGTGGAAGGAGTCTTGGACTTGAGGAGGGCTCCTGAAGCATCTGTGGCGGCTTTGTGGTAAAGCACACTGGAAAGCACAGCTGCAGAACGTTCCAGAGCTGGCCTGAGTGGGCAGAGCGGAGGGGCTGCCTACAAGCTGGCAGCTGGTCTCGGGCAGCTTCCACAGGTCCTGACAAGCCCCAGGAAGGTGTCATAAATGTGTCCCACACACCATCCTTCCTCACCGTGAGGTTTGGGCTGACAGCCCTGGAACAGCCAGGGCAGCACCACCACTGGCCACTGCAGAGCAGAGTTTCGTAGCCAGGAGAGGTCCAGAGCCTCCAGGAGAGGAAAGGGCTTAGCACGTCTCTACTGCCAACTGGAGAGCAGCCCCGGGGTGGGGAATGCTGGGCAGGCAGTGACACCAGCATATTTGTTGTCATTAACTCACTCGAATCTGGGCTTGGAGGAGAGCCAGGCCTGTGAGGTGCCAGGAACGTGGGCACCTACTCTGAAGCTGGCACAGGCCCCTCCTGTGGGAGGAGAACTTGGCGCTATGCCCTCAATTCTGCAAAGGGCTCCACAGTCTGCCACCCTCCAGCAGCAATGCAGAGGCCCCAGAAGAAAGCTAGCCTTCAGGAAAGGGAAGTCCACAGTGTCAAGTCCCTGAAGCACACAATGAGGTGACCTGGGCACCAGGCAGGTATGTTCTCCTTGCACCAAAGATGCTTCATCTTGTCAGCTGAGACACGGCATGCTGAAGCGCAGAGTGGGTCCCGTAACACCTTGGCACTACAGCAGGGTTCCAGGGCAGGTACGTGAGCCTAGGGTGACACTGAACTCCATAATCCTTAGCCATGTCCAGACATTCAGCGCTGATATTTCCCCTTGATTATTTGTGTGACGGTTTAGATTTAAAACTGTCTCCCCCAAGTCTGATGGGTTTAGAGGTGTGGTTTTCAGTAACTGAATCACAGAGGCACTGCACTTACCTGCATATCCATCCATGAGCTCAGAGTGCAAGCTATTACCACCACCAAACACTCCAATACCAACACCAGCCCTGCAGGCTTGAGACTGGCTGTTCATGCGCAAAGCCTTCTGCCTCCCCCTCCTTCCCGCCAAATACTGCGCTGACACCACAGTTTGTGTGAAATTCAAATGCAACTGGGGTTCCCGTACTTATCTTTGCTAACTCTGGCAACTCTGTGTGGAAGACAAGTGGAAGAGCCCAAGTGAGAAAGATGAAGGCCGTCAGGGCCTGTGGATGCAGCGGAGGTGGAGGACAAAGCCAGGGGCATTCCTTGGCTTGGAAACTGGGCACATCATGGGGTCAGGTCAACATGTCAGATAGGTCAACTGGAAGAGCAGATTTGGGAGCTACAGCACATTGAGATGCTCACTGAATACCCAGAGAGGATGTCCTAAGAGATAGCGGGACATATGCATGTGAGATTCAGGAGAGGGGAGGACAGAGCTGGAGTCCAGTGGTCACCAGCAAGAGAGTTCGGCTGAAGACTCTGAGGACCCAGGACTGGGCTCCTAGCTACACCGAGGAGTGAAGTGAGTCAGGCAGGAGTGAGACTCCCTAGAATGTCCACTGACTCCCTCCCTGAACTAAACAGGAACTTCGCTAAGTACCTTGGCATCTCTATTTTAAGACTGGCAGGGAAACATTTATTGAGCTGATCTTGAAACTGTAATGCTGAAAGTTGACATATTGCATATTGTCCTCACAATCATTCTACAGAGTACAGTGTGTGGGCATGACCAGGGGAAAAGAAAAAAAAAATAAAAGTAATGTTGATTTAAAAGGGTTAATGTTTAATTGTTTGATCAATCTTATATACCTATATGTATTAATCTAAACTGATCTGATGATGAAAATATGTAATATAACCATTGTTAAATTTAAACAATAAAAATATTAAATTTAAAATAAAATAAAATAAAATAAAAGTTAAAAAAATTAAAAAAAAATAAACACATCTTCTTGCAACCTTAAAAAAAAAGAAGAAAAAGAAAAAGAAACTGTAATGTTAAGTGAAGTAAATCAGACACATTTTGCATCTCAATCTTACTGCTGGTAGGCGATCACTCTCACCCATTAAAACAGTTTTTAACAGTGAGGCTCAGGCAGGCTTAAATAATTTCCCCAGACCACAATCTGACCTGCTGAGATGTAAGCTCAGGTTTGTCTGGTTCCAAAACATCTGTTCTGCGCTGTGTCTTGTTTACTTTACACGTATCTGCTCGGCCAGTTGGCCTGATCCTTCTCAGGTGGGGCATTTCTGCATTCCTCTCCATATCCCTCTGTGTCTTCTGTGGTGCCAGGTACATCACTGGCACTTGCTGAGAGATACTTGGATTTGATGGGTAAGGGTACCACCCTGTTGGCTAGGGTCAACCAGCGATGGTGCCTACAGAATTGTCACAGAAATTCCAAGAGTGTGAACTTGTTAGCTGCTGTCTCAATTCTAATCCAAACACAATGACTAGTTAGTGCCAAAATCTACCCAACAGTCCTGGGTTTCCCTGGTAGAGAACAGAAGAAAAGGTGGGCTTAGAAGATTCCATGCCTGCACCCGGAAGAAAGAGCATTAAAACCATAGAAGGCCTAAGGAAGGATTCCTCCAGCTCCTGCCCTTTGTATTTTGCTCAGATAGAGAAGCCCTTCTGAGGTCTGTGTATGGTACCCTACCTCTCCCAGGTCCTCCTACCCTATTCCTGGGGTGGAAATCAAAGCACCTGACACATTTCCCCTGAGAGTTCCAGCAGAGCAAGATGAGAAGCGGGCTGGATGCCCCGAGTGACAATCACCTACCAAGAACCAATGCGCCCACTGCAGGACAGCACTGTCCCAGGCACCTCACGTGGGTGACTGGGCGACTTCTTCACCACTGCACAGTGCATCCTGCACTCCCTTCCACTTTATAGAGGAGGATGCTCAGGACCAGTAGTTAGGGTAAGTCACCTGAGGCCTTACAGTCAGCAGCAAAGCCAAGATGCATGCCCTGGCCATTTGACTCTACCTACTGGCCACGCCTACCTTAGTGCCACTAGGCACTAAATTCTGCCTCAGCTCAGGAGGCCCAGGCAAGTCCCACACTCATAACCTTCCTGCCCATCACCCTGGCCCCGCCCCCAGAATAGGCAACTCCTTGAGTCTCAGCTTCCTCAACCAGAAAAGGAACCACTTTCTGGACTCCTTAGGTTGAGATAAGGATCAGACAACATACATGTGAAAATCTTCGAAAACTCTGAAGCACTATCCTGAGGCACAGGATAAGTGAGCTAACTAAGGAGTAGATACACCTAGGGCAGGACTGACATACTATGAAAAGGGCTGGGCAGGAAGTGTTTTAGGCTTTCCAGACCACAAGCCTCATTCACATCTAACTCAGCTTGCCACTGATGCTCAATAAACAAACGAGTGCTGCTGTGTTCCAATAAAACTTTATTGACAAAAATAGGCGGTGGTCCAGATTCTCATGACCCTTCCTCTAGAAGAAGCACTCCAGGGAGACATGCCTGAGATATGTCCTCTGCTCTACCCTTCCTAATTAACGGAAGGATTTGGCTGAAGACCCACTTGCCTAATGGACATCAATTGGCTCTGCGCCTCTGCTCTCCTTGCCCCATTAGAGGTCTGGGCCTGATAGGTGCAGGGGTGGAGTCTTTTGCGGAGTCAGCCACCAAGTTCTCTTGCTCTTTCCTCTACCTGACTCCCTGGACCTAGTGTAAGACTGGGGTATTCCTGGGGGAAGCTTAACTGATGAGGTGCCCAGCAGAGCCAGGTGGGATATAGGGAAGGGTTTCTTGGGTGACAGTGGTCTGAGTCTAAGAAAGAGACTAGCCAGGGTGGTGGCACATGACTATGATCCCAGCACATGGGAGGCTGAGGCAGGAGAATCAGTGTGAGTTTGAGGCCAGCCTGGGCTATAAAAGTGAGCTCAAGGCCAGCTTGAACTGTGTAGCAAGACCCTGTCTCAAAAAGACAGAGAGAGAGAGAGAGAGAGAGAGAGACTTTGGGGGTCCTAGAGGAACCTCCCCTTCCCTCATAGGACATAGGGTAAAGTGCATATGCAGACTACTGCACTCTTGGTCACATCCTCCTAGAAACCACACACATGCCAAGTCAATGGAATAGGGACTGGGTCAGGAACCTGGCTCACACATGACTGGCACAGGGATAAAGGGGAAAACTGTTGGATTAATCCTTGGTGACATTTTGCCGGAACTACTGACATCTGCCTTAACGCTGAAGTCGCATCCAAACCAACAGGGCCAGCTGTACTGACCTGAGATGGACACTGCATCCTTTGAGGAGATCTGTGGCCAGGTGGGAGGAGAATGGACAGGATCACTGGAGGCTGTGTGATCAACTGTCCATCACTGGGGCAGTGGCCCTGTGTCACTGTGAGTCGTGCGTGGCCAGGAAGGTATGCTCGAGTTTAGCCTGCGTCAGCATCCAGGACCCAGGTCATGGCAGCTGCAGCCCACTGTGCCCTGGCCTGACCACACTGCACCAGCAGAGGGGTCTGTTTATGATTCAGACTGAGGATAGGGTGGCCTTCGGTCTAGTCCATGCCTTAATGGAGCAGCCACTCTACACATGGCATTGGGAGCACCAGGAGCCAAAGAGCTGCTGTCAGCTGCAAGGGGAGCAGGAGCCTAACCCCGGAATCTCCACGGAATGCAGAGAGGTGGGAAGATCGAGGCTTCTACATATGGAAGTTCACCAAACCAGGTCTCATGAGCCACTGCAGTGGGCAGAAATGGCCCGCTCTGTCTGCATCTTCACCTGGCTGACAAGTAGTCAGGGGATGGGTGGCCAGGGATATAGCTCAGTGGAATAAGTACTTGCCTGGCAAGTGCAAGGTCCTGAGTTCAATTCCTTGTATTGGAAAAAAAAAAAAAAAAAAAAGATGGTCAGGGACTGAGGAGGAGTCTTGTTTAGCAGCCAGGAAGGAGAACAGAAACAGAGCAAGGGAGGTTCAGGGAACAAGAAGGGCCATCCTGTCATTCCTGGCTGTTCCTCAGTAGAAGAATAACACTGTGTCTGCCTGGGAAGTCGAGAGGAGGCTCTGGCCTTGCGGGGGAGGTGGCTGTACAGGGTGTCCTCTGCGTCCCTTCCAAGGCTGGGCCTCAGTGTCGTGGGTGGGGCTGGCACCCACAGCTGGCTCGAGCAGTCTCCGTTTGGAGAGAATTCGCAGTGCTGGAAGTGCTGGCCTGTTCCTAGTCCCTGAGCCCTGGGCTGTCACGGCCCATCCAGGAGCCCTCAGACAACATTTCTGGGCTCTCTGGTGTGTTGATTAGGAGCAGGGGTACAGGTACACCCCGCACCAAGTGCAGCTTCTCCATTCACAGTCAGGGGAGCTCAGGCTACACAGCCTCCAGTCTTTGGTTATCCTAAAAGCTATATCTCTCCAGTTGTGTTAATATCAATGTCTAATATGTACAGAGTTCCGTTTAGTGTGAGGGATTAAAAGGTTTCCTGTATTAGTCTAATTGTCACACTCTTATAGGATATATACCATTTTATAAAGGAGGAAACAAAAGGCCATAGAGACTACCTTGTACACCCTGCAGCGGAGCCCATACTACTGCACAGCCTAGACTGAAGTCTAGAAGTTTATCCTCAAAGCCCACAGCCTGAAGGAAATTCAGTGATTCTCTCAGAGTGTTCTAACCACAAGAAAAAAAAAAAAAAAAAGCATGATATAGTAATCATCGAGCTTGTTGGCTTTTAGACTACAGCTTGTGTCTCATTAGTAAATTGTAAAATACATGAATGGGTTGTGGTTATTTTAAAAAATAAATATAACAGAGTAGACACCACACATTTAAATATTATCTCAGTTATGTTTACATGTGTCTACTATTGTGATGAAAAAAACGCCTCTGGATGGTGGTCAGAAAAGACACACAGATCTTACCCAGGGTAATTATTTTCACAAATGAATGTACTAATATTCAAATGGAAAACTGGTGTTCCCAAAATTATGGAGCATTAGCAGATGAGCTGAGATTAAATCTTAGGTTATATTGCCAAGCCATTGCCAAACTTGACTGCAAAGGAAACCAACAGAAAGGAACGGTAGGGCCAATGATGTAGCTCAGGCTGGGGTCCTTGCCTAACATGCACAAGACCTGGGCTCAATTCTGAGTGCTGACAAAAGGAGGAATGATATCAATAATAGTCATAGTGCCACGGCTAGTAATAACAACCATGAGGACAAGACAGTGGTGTATATGTAGCTTAGCGGCACAAGCACCTGCCTGGCAAGCACAAGGTCCTGAGTTCGATGCCTAGTATGAAAACAAAGCACCCCAACAACAACAATAACAGCTGCTGCATCCAGGGTGCTTACTGACAGCCAGCCCCTTTTCTAAATGCTTGAGATATTAGCTTATTTAACCCTTAGAACTACCCTCCCTCTGTTGTCAGATGGAGGGTCTCAGGTCCAAAAAGCTCAGGTAATGTGGCCAACATCACATAGCGATGTAGAGCCCAGGGTCAAGCCCAGATAGCCTTGGTGGAAAGCCCAGTCTCATGCCAGCATGGAGCACTGCACGATCCCCCTTGGCCTAATGTTCTATCTGTATGCCACAACATCACTACAGAAGCTATGCATGGGTAATAATATAATATAATTAATTACATACTGATTTCTTCTCCTGGTCAAGTATCTTGCATGACAGTTCAATTTGCACATCCTTTAGATCCGTGGCTAAAGTAAAACAATATTTTCTTCACAAGGATATTTCTAAGGGCCCCGCGTCTGTCATTCCTTCATTCATTTATTCATACATTCATATACTTAAAATGCCATGTACTTAAAGAGTCAATGGGAATAGTTTGTTTTATTCTTTTAAAAATGTTATTATTTTATTTGGTTTTTTGAGATTTTTCTTTTTTTTCAATTTTTTTATTGTTTAAATTTAACAATGGTT
>PVJA010038226.1:0-19880 GCA_004027025.1 Myocastor coypus
GTCAATGAATTCTATGAGACATGAGCCAATCTTGCCATTCTTTGTAAAGTAAATTCCTTGGTTGCAGCAAAGGTGTGTTGAAAACTGCAATGGTGGATAAGGTGATTTGTGAGTTTACTGATGATAGTTTTGGCAGGAGTACTGCATGCAGGCAAGCCGAATCCACACCTAAATAAACATCTGTTTTGAAAAAGAAAGCCCAAAGCCTTCCTTTCAATAATGAGAGTAGTGTATATGAAAAACTGAGTGTTGGGGCTGGGAAGATAGCTCAGTAGAATAAGTGCTTGCCTGGCAAGTGCCAGGGCCTGAGCTCAATCCCTGGTTCTGCAAAAAATAGATAGATAGATAGATAGATAGATAGATAGATAGATAGATAGATAGATAATTGGGTGTTATTCTCTGCAGCTGAGAAGTTGAGCACTTGGTAGTAACCAGCTCAACATTGGTGAGCAGAAAGTCTTCACTGATGAATCCATGTAAAACCTCTACCCCTAATATGCTGGCAATTTTACTTATGAGCTCAATGGACAACGACAGTGGTGGTTATTGAATGACAATAAGTGGAATGTACAGAATAAGAGATCCTACTTATTTGAGTATTAATATCATTTTCTACTTAAATGTCATGTGTTTTTTAAACTTAATCATATTTTGTTTTGAAGAGTAAAACCAAAAGCAAAAACAAATACAAAAAAGAAAGAGAGAGAGAAACGGTAACATACAACAATACGTAAGTTACAGACTTTCAAAACAGGAGTAGCCAATTAATAATAGTTATTATATTATCTATTTTTATCATCAAATCCATTGCTCACATTAATAGACATAGTTATGCAAGATAAGAGAAATGATTGAATATTTATGCTTAATTTCAAGAAATTGTAATTTTTTCCTTGTCTTTTTCATGTTTAATTTATTTTAAAGAGTATAATAATTAATAAGACATTAGAATGGTGCAAATTTAGAAGACCATGAGTTTTGCCTTACAAATTGCTGTCTCCATGTAGTTTCTTACATTGTAGATATCAATATATAAAGTTAGTCAAGGTAAAAATTCTAAACATTGACTGCTATTTTTTAAAAAAACTGATGGAGATTAAGAGTACAATCATCTTAGCCATCTTGTATGTATACTCTGATGTTCTCCATTCTTCCTTTTTTCCTATCTTTTCTCCTTTATCTCATTTTCATTGTTTAAACCTTAAGTTCAGCTTCTTTTTGTTTTACTATAGCTATTATACCTTTCAGGTTTTATTTCTTCTTTCAGGTTTTTACCCTAGGGAGAAAATATGATATTTCCACATGTGGGTCTGGATTATTTCACGTATGAGTATAGCCTCTAGTTGATTGCACTTACTTATAAAACCTTCAGGTTTGTCTTTCTTTATAGCTTAGTAGTACTCCATTGTACAAAAATACCACAGTTTTACATCCATTCTTCAAGTGATAAGTATTTGGTTGTTTCCAAAGTTTGTCTATGACAAATGGTACTGCTATAAACATGAGTGCACATATATCATTATGGTATGATGTTTTCAGCTACTTTGGGAAAATACACAGAAGGAGAATAGGTGGATTTTTCAGTCCCAGGTTTTTGTGGTTGTACCAGCCTACGTTCACACTCCATAGCCTCTCCAGCATTTGATGTTAGTTGATTTCCTTGGGATAGTCATTTTTCCTAGGACTGAGATTGTATCTCAATGTTCATTTAATTTGCATTTCTCGAATGGCCAACATTGTGTAATGTTTTATTCATGTGTTTACTTGCTACTTGTATTTCTTCCTCTGAGAAGGGTGTATTCATTTTTGCGTTGAGTTTTTAAATTTTGGGGGCTGAATTGTATTTAGTTCTTTGTATAATTTAGTTAGAAGTCTTTTGTCTGAGTGATGGTTGCTTAATCATTTTTTTTCCAGTGTATGGCTTGTCTTTTCACTCTGTTGATTTGCTTGACATCCAAACACTTCTCAATGAGATGAGATCCCAGGTGTTGATTCTTTGGAGTATTTCCCATACAGTTTGGTTTTTGTTTACTACTATGTGCCTACTCCAATGTCTTCAAGATTCCCACCTAATTTCTCTCCCAGAAGATTTAGTATTTTTCTTTTAATATTTAGATCTTCAATCCTTTTTTACCTTAGTTTAGTGAATGGTGATAGACCTGTTCTTGCTTTAGTTTTCAGCATTTGGAGAGCGAGTTTTTGCAAAATCATTTGTTAAAGAGGTTATCTTTCTTCCAGTGAATATGTTTGGTCCCTTGGTTAAAGGTATGATGGATGAGTATGTTTATAGTTGTACTTGCCTTTTATAATCTGTTCTACTGATACTGAGGTCTGTTTTTCTGCCAGTACTGTGCTGATTTTATTGCATTACTTTGTAGTATTATTTTAAGTCAGGAATTGTAATGTCTCCTGCCTTGCTTTGTTGCCCAAGATTGTCTTTGCTCTTCTAGGTCTTTTGGGGTCTAAATCAACTTTAACCATGTTTTCTGTAGATCTGTGAGGTATATTGATATTATTTTAATAGGGATGCATTATCTCAGTATAACAATATTGGTGTATGTCCACTTTGACAATGTTGGTTCTTCTTTCTGAAAGCAAAGTGTATCTTTTTTTGCTGAAATTTTCTATGAACTCCTTGTGTGGAGGGTTGTAATTTTCATTCTATAGATCTTTTACTTCCTCTGTTAGATTAATTCCTAAATATTTATTTTTTGGATGCTATTGTGAAGGGTATTGTCTCTCTAATTTCTGTCTCAGTGAGTTTTTTTTTTTATCTGTGTAAAGCAATGTTTTTAATTTTGGGGTGTTAACTTTGTATCCTGCTATACTGCTGAATTTGTTTATTAAATCCAGGAGTTTCTTGGTGTAGCTTTTTGGTCTTTCAAGTAGAATATCATGGCATCTGAAAATAATAATATTTCAGCTACTTGAATTTTATTGAATTTGAGTTTTTTTCTTTCCTCTTGTTGAGGAGATTAGCTGGGAGTTTATCAATTGTATTTAATCATTTGAAGAATCAGCTTTTGGATTCATTAATTCTTGTTGCTTTCTTTCTCTCAGTTGCATTAACTTCTGCTCTAATCTTTATAATTTCCTCATGTCTTTTGCTTAGGGCTTTGCTTAATCTTTTCTTTTTCTAAAAGTTCATGGTATAGCATGAGGGTATTTATTTGTCCTCGCTGTTTCCTAATGTGTGAGTTCACTGCTATGAATTTCCCCTTAGATCTGCTTTCACTGCATATCACAAATTCTGCTAAGTTGTGCTTGAATTTTTGTTGGGTTGTGGATACTGTTTGTTCTCTTTCTTCCTCTATAACCCATTGGTTGCTGAGGAGGGTGTTATTTAATTTCCATGTTTATGCTGTTTTTTGGTTTCTTTTATCATTAATTTCCAGTTTTATTACACTGTGAGCCACTAGTATGAATGGGATAATTTCTGTTTTCTTATAGTTAACATGACCTATGGCTGAGTATGTGGTCTATTTTAGAAAAAAAATTCTCACGTGCAATTGAAAAGAATGTGTATTCATATGCTGTTGGGTGGAACGCTCAGTATCTGTCCACTAACTCCATTTGTTCAAAGGTTTGGTTTAGTTCTGCTACTTCATGGCTAATTTTTTTTGTCTGTTTGACTTATCTTTTAGAAATATGGGGGGGGGGGTTAATGTCCCCTGTTAAGATAGTACTAGTTATTATATTTTTAAAGTCCATTAAAATTTGTCATATATGGTTGGGTGTTGCCATATTTGGTAAATATGTATTTATGCCTGCTATCTCTTCCTCTTGAAAATTTCCCCTTACTAGTATATAATAACCTTCTTCATCTTGTTTGATCATCTTTGGTCTAAAGTTCAGATCTTCTTAGAACAAAATAGCTACTCCTGTTTTTTCTGAGTTCCTAAATTATGAAGTATTGTTTTTCCATCCTTTGATTCAGTCTGTGAACTTGTTTATGGGTCACATGTGTTTCTTGTGTACAGCATATTGTTGGATTTTATGTTTCTTCTTTTTTAAGCATGTATTTAGTACAGGGCCTATAGTGTCTCATTACACAGATTTGACTCATAGTGATCCTCTTATTTTAAGCCTCACAAGTGCTGGGTTTACAGGTGCATACCACCATGTCCTGTCTCAATCGCTGTCTCAGCAAGCTCCAGGGGGCAGGGCTTGCATGGCAAGCCAGGGATCGAACACTGGTCCTTGCACATGCCTAAGCAGGTGCTTTAGTTTGCTAAACTATCTGACTAGCCGAGGATTTTATTTTTCAATCCAATGTGCCAATTCTTTTAATCAGTGAATTAGGCCCATTCACATTGGTGATTATAATTGATATGTATTAACTTAATTTTGTCATGTTATTTTCCTGCTATTTTTTGCCTACTCTTTCTCCTTTGTTTAACTGTTTCTCATATTTTGTGGGTTCTTTCTGTTGTCATTCTAGGGACTGTGGGCATTTTGATCCCTTTCTAGAATATCTTTTAATATGCTGTGTAAGGTTGTTTTGGGCATCATGTATTTCTTTTGCTTTGATGTCTCCTAGGTTTGTTCTGGGTGAGTTCAGGGCCTAAGAATGCATTTTTCTCCCTTTTTTTTCATTTTCTATTTGAGAGATAACTCATTATTTTGATTTCTGTGATACTGATGGTTTGATGGTAGGTAACTATGTCACTGCAGTCCAAGCGTCTCTATAGCAGCTCTGTTTTTAACATCACTCTCCTGTGTCAGAGATTCTTATTTTGTATGTGTCCCAAGATTTTGCCTTCCTTATCAATTGAGAGTGACACATTGGTTTCTATTTGACACTGTCCTCTGTCTTTCAGTTTAGGGCTTTGGTCTAGCATCTCCAGATATTAATATCCAAGGGAGAACATGGATTAGGGCAGATATAGTTTCCTACTTACAGTAGTACAAGTAGCAATAGTAATAACAACTAGTGAAATCTAGAAATTGATAAACTTTTGTAACTAAGAGGTTTGTACTTTAGACCATAGTAGCAAATATTATATCTGTATAATATTATACCTGTATTATATCTGTATAATAAACAGATTTTATTCTGAGAATTTGTATTTAAATTAGTTCCCTCAAGTTCTTCCTAGGCATCTCCTCTTCTTACACTTGGAGTCAATCCAGTTACATGCTGCTACCTCTGTGCCATGAGGATGCTCCTTTCATTCTGGGCCTAGGTCTGATCTTGGTTGTATACCTCAGCAATACACCTCAGCTCAGTACACTTTAGCTCATTGGATCCAGATCTTCTGGATTTGAACTTGACTGGCAAGACCTGACTTGGGACTAGTTGCTGTGTTAGGCTCCTTCCAGCTGAGCCCCACCCAAGTGGACAGCTAGGCCCTGTTGGCTACCAGTCTTGCAGCTCTTACTCAGAGAGAGCTTCAGGACTGGCAGCTGAGGTGGAGTGGGCCTGCTGAGCCCTTCTGGCTGCTGCTCCCATGGCTCATTTCCAGTAGACACAATGAGGTGGGATGGACTCTCTGGGCCGTGCTGGCTGCCATCCCAGCAGTCCTTCCTGACTGTCACACTGACATGGAATGGGCCCACTGCACCCGTTGGCCTGGACTCTCATTTACGTAGAACAAAAATATCTTTATATTTTTGGCTGATTCTTTTTTTTTTTCTTTTCTGATTCCGATAAGATTTATTCATGTATATTTTCTCCACATTTCCTCATCACCAGTTTTTCAAGCATATTCTTTTTTAATTTCATCCAGTAATGCCATTGGTAGAACTTCACGAGTGGCCATTTTCCTTTGCAGGGAAAGAGCAAAGTTCTTCATGAAGAAAAACTTTTCATTCCCTGTAACCTTTTAAACATGTCTTTAAAATTGATCATATCCTACAGTTGACTATTTTTAATTAGTGCCTAAGTGATAAATGAAATTACCTTTAAACTATGATGTTTAAATATCCTACGTATTTTTGTCAAGTAATCATGAAGATCTTCTCATGAAGCCATGGGTAGAGGTTGGGAGATACAAAATTGGGCAGAAAAATACATTCTTTCATGACATGACATAGAAAAGTTCATTTGGGGCACTTTTATACAACTAACTTTTGCTTTAGTTCCCATCAGATTCTCTCTCTTTTTTTTTTTTTTTTTTTTTTTTTTTTTTGTCTTTTTGAGACAGGGTCTCACTGTGCGGTTCAGGCTGGCCTTGAGCTCACTTTTGTAGCCCAGGCTGGCCTCGAACTCACAGCGATCCTCCTGCCTCAGCCTCCCGAGTGCTGGGATTATAGGCCTGCGCCACCACGCCCGGCTCAGATTCTCTCTTTTTTATAATAATGCATTACTGTAAGTATTCAATTATGGCATATATGCTCACATAGCACTCACTTTATGGTGAGCAGTTCAGGTTTTACAGTAACTTGATGGCCCATGCTTAAGTATTTAGTTACTATTACGACCTGAGAGTATGCCAAAAGCTGTTCCTCAAAAGAAAGTTCTTATTTTTAGAAGATGGAAAAGTTTTCCTCCTAAAACCCAAGTCTGTGCTGAAATTCACCTATACGGACCTGGCATCGATTTTGTCTTCATCATTCTTGTTTCTGAGATGATATACTTGACACCACCAATTAACGGAGAAAAAGTTTATTCTGATGGGTAGTTTCAGTCCATTGTTGGCTGGCTCCAAGGCAAGAAGGCAAGATGGAAGGTCTCAGTGGAGCAGGATATAGGATAGAAACAGAAGCTCCTCAATTCATGATGACCAGGAAGCAAGAAGAGAAGAGAAGAGCTGGTGGAGCTGGCTGATATACCCCTGTGGACCATGCTCCAAGTGACCACCTCCAACCAGACCCTATCTCTTAACAATAATTTAGCTTTAATGTTAACATAATCGAAACATCTTCCAGAAGCTCAGGCTCTGACCTATGGAAGTTGTGTGGGTCATTCTTAATCTAACTATAACAAGCTCTGAACTTCATCTCATTTTAAGCTGCCAATATGCAAACCATTGAAACAGCTGCATACCACGTACCACGTGGATAACATAATTTACTCAGCAATGAAGTCGTATCTGGCACCGTAGCTGTAATTCCAATTACAATGTGGCTAAACTTATATTTTATCAATACTTGTCAAGGTCCATCATCTGTCTTTCACAGGCCAGAGGGGTAAGCTGACTATGGTCGCAGTGAGGATCACTGCTTGTAGATCTTTCAGGCTCTCAAGGAGAAATTATTTCTCACAATCTCTTCTGGAATGCAGTATTGTTTTTGATATAACATTTTCCAAAGAAGTCACGGTTATAGTATCTTCTGTATTTCAACTCTCACTCTAAAAGTCTTAGTTCCATACCTCTGAGAACCAGTGTGTGATTCCATCACCTCCTAAGTGTATTTATCTCAATAACACATTCCAGAAATTTTAAACTCATTACAACACCCCTCTCTGATCCCACTGTAAGAAGATGCACCTGAAATCCCTTAACAGCAGAAGTCTCTACTCTGCATGGTGGACCACATGCAGTTTGGAGCTTTTTGGAATCAGGAATATTTTGTAGTCACTACCCAGTGGTATCTGAATTTTCTATTTTGTTAGCCCCAATAAAAATTACCTTGGTCCCTTCAAAGAAGGAAAGAAATATTAAGAGTAAAAGCTTTAGTAATTTATTAGTCTTTCCTCCAGGGAACTTGAATTTCTTTGTCATAAAGATATTATCAGTATGAAAATTGTCTTGTTTTTGAGAAACTGAAGATCTGTGAATCTGATTTTATGATTTCAATTAAGCTTTTGTTCACTAGGCTTTATGCCTAGATCGTACTTGTGCGTAAGTGGAATTAGTATAAATACAGTAGGTTTCCTACCTTTTAATCTAGGAACACCATGATGAAGTAGCCAATGCATGAGTCTGCATGAGTCAGATTACCTTGATAGCTTCTTTGACTCTGCTATTCACTACAACAATCACACATTGTCAATTTTGTGTTGCTGAAAGATAACATGGCACAGACTGGCCACATAGCTCAATGGACTAAAGCACTTCTTAGGCAGAATACGGCAGCTGGGGTTTGATCTAGCCCCACCTGCAGGGTGCGATGAGACAGTCATTGAGACTAAGCACAGTGGCATGCATCTGTAATCCCAGCTATTGGAAGGCTGAACACAGGTGAGTGACTATGACTCCGATCTATGTAGACCCTGTAGACTCCATACTAAATACAAAAAATAAAAAGATAACATGGCAGAATAGATAGATAGATAGATACACAGATAGAGAGATAGAGAGATAGAGATAGAGATAGAGATAGAGATAGAGATAGAGATAGAGATAGAGATATTTCAGTCTACTGTTTATCTGTCTGAAAAGCTCACACTTAAGGTGCCAACATCTGGTGATATCCTTCCCATTGATCCATAATGTGGAGTAGGGCAATACATGGTAAGGTGTGCTGGGCATGGTGGTGCACACCTGTAATCCCAGCACTTGGGAGGCTGAGGCAGGAGGATCGATGTGATTTTGAGACCAGCCTGGGCTACAGAAGTGAGCTCAAAGCCAGCCTGAACTGCATAGTGAGACCTTGTCTCAAAAAGACAGAAAGAAAGAAAGAAACAAAGAAAGAAAGAAACAAAGAAACAAAGAAAGAAAGAAAGAAAGAAAGATACATGGTAAGGAAGTACATAAGCAAAACAGAGAGGGAGCCATCAGTCTCTTTTCATTTGAAGTCACTAATACCATCAAGAGACTCCATGATCATAAAATTGTGGATCCTAATTACTTCTGCGGGTCCCACCTCTCAATATCATCAACATATGAATTTGAAGATTAAGATTACAATATGTAAATTTGAGGGGGATGTATTTAAACCATAGTAAATACACATTCACCTTGATTTTTTATAGTTTAGTGCAAGTACCTGCCCAGCGCCACCTTGGACCCCACTGTTCCCACTTCACTTCGATTCCACAATTGAGTGTCTGTAATTGCCACTGTATGGTTTGGCCAGGAAAAAAGGAATGATCATAGTATTCTTCAAGGATTCTGAGGCTCTTCTTGAAAATTAATTTCTACAGAAGACATGAAAACTGTACTCTTTGGACCCTCCTAAGGTCAAAGACAAGACCACTTTAATGTTCAAATCTCTACAAATGTTTGAATTTCTCCCTCTACATTATGTAAAGGCAAATCCTGTGTTTCCAGTTTACTCACTTTGGGCCACCTTTGGGTCTATGTTTGAACTAACTAAACAGACAAAACCTTAGAACTATTCCTAACTCCCTGAACAGCAAAATTAATTACAGAATATCATTATAGTGAGCCTATGTCAATAAGTGCAGCCCAGTTCACTGCATTCATCTTCTACTAGTCTACATTAGCAATTATAGGTTCTGCTTGTAACCATTAGAAAGCTCAGTTTTGGGGGGCTGGAGAGATAGCTCAGTAGAATAAGCACTTGCCTGGCAAGTGCAAGGTCCTGAGTTCAACCTTCAGTCATACAGAAAAGAAAAGAGAAGAGAAGAGGAGAGGAGAGGACAGGAGAGGAGAGGAGAGGAGAGGAGAGGAGAAGAGAAGAGAAGAGAAGAGAAGAGAAGAGAAGAGAAGAGAAGAGAAGAGAAGAGAAGAGAAGAGAAGAGAAGAAAAGAAAAGAAAAGAAAAGAAAAGAAAAGAAAAGAAAAGAAAAGAGTAGAGGCACACACCCATAATTTCAACTCTGAGGAGGCTGGGGCAGGAGGGTCACTGCATGTTCAAGGCTACCCTAGCCTACACTTTGAATTCAAGGCCAGTCTGAACTAAACATCAAGACCATGTCTCTAAAAACAAATCTTGGCTGGGAGAGAGCTCAGCAGCATAAGTGCATAACTGGCATGCAAGATCCTGAATTTGACAGCTATTGAGACAGCATCAGAGCAAGCGAGAGGTGGGAAGGCACTGGGAAACTCTTTGTACCTCACTGAGGAAAGCAAGTAAACATGGGCAAAGGAGATCCTAAGAAGCTGAGAGTCAAGATGTTATCATGTGCATTCTTTGTACAAACTTGCTGAGAGGAGCACAAGAAGCAGCACCTGGATGCTTCCATTAACTTCTCAGAGTTTTCTAAACAGTGTTCAGAGAGGTGGAAGAACATATCTGCTAAAGAAAAAGGAAAATTTGAAGACATAGCAAAGGTGGACAAGGCTCATTGTGAAAGATCAATGAAAACTTACATTCCTCCTGAAGGAGAAACAAAAAAGAACTTCAAGGATACCAGCATGCCCAAGAGGCCTCCTTCAGCCTTCTTCTTGTTCTGTTCTGAGTATCACCCAAAAATCAGAGGAGACCATCCTGGCCTTTTCAAATGGTGGTGTTGCAAAGAAACTTGAAGAAATGTGGAATAATACTGCAGCAGATGATAAGCAGCCATACGATAAGAAGGTGGTAAGTTGAAGGAAAAGTCTGAAGAGGACATTGCTTACAGAGCTAAAGGAAAACGTGATGCCACAAAAGGGGGAGTTGTCAAGGCTCAAAAAAGCAAGAAAAAGAAGAAAGAGGAGGAGGAGGAAGATGAGGGTGAGGAGGAGAAAGAAGATGAAGAGGATGAAGAGGATGAAGAAGAGGATGATGATGAATAAGTTGGTTCTAACGCACTTTTTTTTCCTTGTCTATAAAACATTTAATTGCCAGTACACAACTCACTACTTTTGAAGAAAAAATTTGAAATGTAAGGCTTTGTAAGATTTGTTTTTAAACCATGCAGTGTCTTTTTTTTGCGTAGCTAAAACACTACCAAGTGTGTCTTTAGATAGCCTTGTCCTGGTGGTATTTTCAGTAGTCACTAACCTTGCCTGGTATGGGGGTTGCAAATTGGCATGGAAATTTAAAGCAGGCACTTGGTGTACAGCACAGATTTTATATATGGGGATGATAGTTTTTCATGTTCAGTTGTCTCTGATGCAGCTAATACGAAATAATTGTTGTTATATTAACTAGATACTACTCTGTAATTGAAGAAAAAGTTGCAACTCTTTTGTTAACATTCTGAATGCTTCTAAGTAAATACAATTTTTTATTAAAAAAAGATCCTGAGTTTGATCCCTGCTACTGCAATAAATAAATAGAATAGAATAGAATAGATTAGAATAGAACAGAACAGAACAGAACAGAACAGAACAGAACAGAACAGAACAGAACAGAACAGAATAGAATAGAATAGAATAGAATAGGAACAATCCCTTATTTCTGGAGAATCAGAACAAATATTGTCAAAATGGGCACATTTCCAAAACTTAAGAATCTTATATACAGATTTATTGAAATTCCAACATCAATACATGCAGAACAAATGAAAACAACTCTAAAATTCAAATTGAATCTCAAGAGTCCCCGAAGTCCAAAAGCAATCCTGGGCAACAAAAGCAAAGCAAGGGACCTTGCGATCCTTACCTCAGCTTATGTTACAAAGCTATTCTGGCAAAAACAGAATGACACTGGCACAAAAGCTGACATGCTAATCAATGGAACCGAACAAAGGATGCAGAAACAATCCCATGAACATTCAGTCATATGATCTTTGAGAAAGAGGCCAAAAGCATACCCTGGAGGAATGATAGCCTCTATGGTAAATGGTGCTAGGAAAACTGACTATTCATATGAATAAAACTGAATGTGACCTCTATTTCTCACCATGATCTAAATTAGCATTAAAGTAGATCAAAGATATGGATGTCAGTGAAGAAATTTTTGACCTGCTGGAAGCCAGGAAAAACTCTTAACCTAGGCATAGGCAAGGACTTTCTGTAGAGATTCCCATTGGCACAAGAAATAGCACTGAGAATCAAAAAAATGGGATCACAACAAATTTAAAGGACCCTGAGTAACAAAGGAAACAGCCAACAGAACAGCGAGACAACTTACAAAATGAGGAAAAGGTTTTTCCAGCTACACCACAAACATAAGAATAGTACCTAGAATATATAAAGAACACACACACACACAAAAAAAAAACCAGAATAAAAGACTTAATCAAAAGAATCATCACCTATAATGAATAGACACTTCTCAAACAAAGTATAAATGACCAGTAAATACATGAAAAAATATTGAACATCATTGGTCATTAGAGAAATGCAAATTAAAATAAAATTCCATCTTAGTCCAGAAATAATGGCCACCATCAAGTAGTAATAAATCAAGAAGTAATAAATGCTGGAGAGGCCTCTGGTGGGAAGGTAAATTAGAACACCACTATGCACCTTGGTATGGAGATTTCTCACAATACTAAAACCATAAACTTCATTTGACCCAGATCTGCCTGTTCTAGATATCTCCCTTGAAGGCTTAATTTTACAGTGATACAACCCTATCCATGTTAATATGAGAACAGTTGATAAAAGCTAAATCTTGGAAGAGGTCTGTATGTCTATCAACTGATGGGTAGATAAAAGAAATGTGGTATTTATTCTGACATAAGGAAGGATAAGCTTGAATTATTTGTAGGAAAATGGATGCACTTTGAGACCATATTACTGAGTGAAATAAATGAAACACGCATTTAATATCACAGTTTCTCTTATGTGATAAACCCAAAATATGAATAAATTAAAAAGCAAAATAAAGGATAATAAGAAACATAAAGGTAGATGTTTTTAGAAGGGGAAGGAAATCCTGAACTGGAGGAAGCAGATGAAAGAAAGGAATCAAGATGTGTTATGTACAATCTCCAACTCTCCATGATGAGTGTAATAATTACATACTTCAAACATATACTAATAAGAATATAGATTTATGAAAGGAAAAAGTAAACTCAGTTTATTATGTGAAAGTATACCACACCTCTTCAGGGCCCAAACTTTACACATCCTTATAGAAACTTCGTAGGAATTGAGTCTATTTATAGGTCTAGAAGCAAAGAGAGATAAAAGGCCCTGAAAAGAATTAGCATTGGCCTGCATAGCAACTTCATGAGAAAAGGTCATTACAGTTAGGCAATGCAGGATTAATCTGCTTGGCTGAGGTAAAGATAACACTACTCCTGGACAAGGTAAGCATCTGAGATTGGAGAGGATAGTTCTATGATCAGGGGAAGCTTTCTTCTCTGGAAAGGAAATACTATGAAAGTTTAGAGTTTGCCATCATTGCAATTACAGAGTCTTATCTTTTTGTCAGTCCTTCACTGCACTTTCACAGTAGACATGCCAAGGGAACGAAAATTTAACAGATACTGCTACTAAACAAATTCCAGGTAGAAATTCTAAATTTCAATTTCAGAAATTTCAGTTTAGTAGCTATACAAGAAAGGGTGCCTTAAGGTCACACGTGGAACTTCAGCTGGGAATTTTAATTCCTGAAATTACTCTTTTTTCTTCTACTCCTTCATTCTGTCACATTAGAGAGAAAAATAAGCCAACCTAACTTTTACTTGTTGGTATCTTAGTCCACTCATATTGTTATGGAAAATTGCAATAAACTGAGTGGCTTATTAAAATAGAAAGTCTCTTTCACAATTATGAAGGCTAGAAGTCTTAGGTCAAAGTGAGGCATACTTGGTATGTTGGCAGGGTCTGCCTTCTTATCCATAGATGACTGACTTCTGATCGTGACTTCAGATAGTTGAAAGGATGAAGGGCCTCTCTCAGTCTCTTTCAAAAGGCACTAATTTCATTCTTCAGGGGTCTGACCTTTGACTTAGTCAACTCTCAAAGGACTCAACTGTAAAGACCATCATAGTGAGTTCTAGGATTCAGCATTTCAACATTAGCAGCCAGATTCAGGCTGTAGCAGCTAGATTTCTAATAATGTTCAAAATTGTCATATACAGAGATCCCAAGCTCCTTTCTTCAATGAATGGTTTAGTAGAAATATTCAATAGTGTTATTTTGTTTATGTGACTGACAAGATCATGACATGAGCAGCTCTTTACTACTTAGCGTCATTAATGTTACTAAGATAGTCATATTAGGGAGACAGTTCTAGAATCCCTAGAAACAATCAAGAAACTCTTCCTTAATATTTTTCCACTATAACAACCTTATGAATAAAATTTTCTATTAGTCTAGATTTTTCTGAGAAAGAGAATTCATGGGATATGTAAGATGAAATAATAGATTACATTACAATGCTGATATAAAAAGTCAATTATCAGAAGAGCACTTGTTTGTGTAAACATTATCACATGTTTATAACATATATATATATATATATATATATATATATAATTGTGTGTGAGGGCAAGCATATGTGCATTAATTTATTATAAGAATTAGTTAACATTGTTAGGAAGGCTGAGAATGCAGTATCTATGGGCATAAGGTGATACAGAAGAGCCCAGGAGAAAACTGCTGCAGAAGTCCAATACTGGAGAGTCAAGGTATAAAAAGTGTAAGTTCCATTCCATGGCCAAAAGTACAAATCTCATGTTCCAGCTCAAATACACTCAGGAAAAGAGAAATAATATTTCCTTAGTTTGCTTTCTTTATTTTATTTTATTTTATTTTATTTACTTATTAGCCCTCTCAGCATTTGTTATTGGCTGGCTTCTTGATGTTAGCTATTCTTTCTAGGATGAGATGAAATCTCAGTGTTGTTTTAATTTGCATTTCTCTAATGACCAATGATATTGAACATTTTTTCATATATTTACTTGCCACTTGTAGTTTGTCCTCTGAGAAGTGTATATTCATCTCAGATGCCCACTATTGGATTGGATCTTTGAAATGGAGAGGGGGAATATTTTTAATTCTTTGTGTTCTAGGTAAAAGGTCTTTGTTGGAGGGACAGTTGGCTATGATTTTTCTCTAGTTTCTGAATTTTCTTTCTACTTTGTTGGAAATTTGCTTTGAAAATGCAGAAACTTTTCAAAAAGATGAAATCCCAGTTAATGATTCTTTGAAGCATTTCCCATGCAATTTGGTTTTTGTTCCAGAACTACCTACCCCTATGCCTTTAAGATTTCTATCTACATTTTCCCTCAGAAGATTTAGTGTTTCTATTTTAATAGTTAAATTTTGACTGTAGTTTTGTGCCTAGTGACAGGTATGGATCTAGTATTAGCTTTTGGCATGTGAAAAGCCAGCTCTCCAGCACCATGTATTAAAGAAATTATCTTTCATCTAGTGAGTTTACTTGGCTCCTTTGTCAAAGACAATGTCGCTGAGTGCATTTGCAATTGTGTGTATCTTCTAATATGTTCCTTTAATCCTCAGGTCTCTATGCCAGTACCATGCTGATTTTATCTCATAGCTTTACAGTATAATTTTATGCCAGAGATTTGAAACTTACTGCTTTTTCTTTGTGCCTCAAGTTTGCTTTTTATATTCTGGGATCCATTTGGTTCCAAATGAATTTCTGGAGTTTTCTCTAGCTTTGTGAGGTATAATAATTGTATTTTAACTGGGATTGCACTGAATCTGTATAAAATTTTTGGGAGTATGGCCATTTTCACAATGTTAGCTATTCCTATCTAGGAACATGGAATATTTTTCCATTTTCTCAAACCCTCTTTAATCTCTTTTCTCAGAACACCTTAATTTCCACTACATAAATCTTTTATGTCCTTTGTAAGATTGATTCCTAAGTGTTTCTTTTTTTGATTGTTGCTGTGAAAGTTGTAGTTTCCCCAGTTTCTCTCTCAGTATATTGTTTGTGTACAAAAGCGCTAATGTTTTGGTGGTGAATTTGTATCCTGCTGTGTTGCTGAATTTGGTGATTAAATCTACCAGACTCTTGAGCCTCTGAGACTCTTAAGCAAATTTTGGGTCTTCTATGTAGAGTATCATGTCATCTGCAAATAATAACAATTTCACTTCTTCTTTTCCAATCATTATTCCTTTTTTCTCTTTCTTGTCTTATTGATCTGGCTAATGTTTCCAGAACTACATTTCATAGGATTGGAGACAATGGACATCCTAGTCTTGTTCCTGATTTTAAAGTGACAGCCTTCAGTTTTTGTCCATTTAGTATGATGTTGTTGATTTCTCATAGATGGCTTTTATCAGGTTGAAATATAGATGAGTCTACTCCATTTCTCTGTAGGGGTTTCATCATGAATGAGTGTTGGACATAGTCATAGCCTTTTTATACATCCATTGAGATGATTGTATGATTTTTGTTCTTGGTTCTATCGATGTGGTATATTACATTTATAAATTTGTGTATGTTGAGCCGTCCCTGCATTCTAGGATAAATGCCACTTGTGATTATGTATGATCTTCTTGATGATTTTCTACATTCTGTTTGGTATTATTTTATTGATGGTTTTTGCCTCTATATTCATTAGAGAGATTTGTCTGTAGCTTTTTTTTTTTTTTTAAAGTTGGATCTTTCTCTGATTTTCATGTCAGAGTAATACTTGCCCACAGGAATGAGTTTGGGAGAATTGCTTGCCTTTCAATTTCACTGAAGAGTCTGAGAAAGGGTGACATTAAATCTTCTCTAAATTTCTAATAGAATTCTTTTGCAAATCCACAGGGGCTGGGCTTTTCTTTGTTGGTAGTTTTTTAGTACATTTTCATTATTTGGCTTATTCACAATTTGTGTATCTGCTTGACTCAGTTTTGGCATTTCATAT
This sequence comes from Myocastor coypus, assembly GCA_004027025.1. Lineage (NCBI taxonomy): Eukaryota > Metazoa > Chordata > Mammalia > Rodentia > Myocastoridae > Myocastor > Myocastor coypus. Next base: position 16,501 of record PVJA010038226.1, read on the forward strand.
GTATCAAGGAAACTGTCTATTTCCACTGTGTTTTTAATCCTGTGAAAGTAAACATTTTGGAAGTAGGTATTGGTGATCTTCTGAATTTCTCTAAGGTCTGTAGTGATTTCACCCTTTTCGTTCTTTGTTGCATGAATTTGGGTTTTGTCTTTCCTCTTTAAAAATTAGATTGGCAAAGGGCTTATAAATTTTATTTATTCTCTCAAAGAACCAACTCTGATTAATTTATTCTTTGCTTTCTGTCTCCAATTCATTAATTTCTGCTGCAATCTTTATAACCTCCTGTCTTCTTTGGGCTTTGGGTTTGACTCTGTCTTCTTTTTCTGAGAGCTTTACATGCAGTATAGGATTGTTCACATGGGCTTGCTCTGTTTCCTAACATGCACATTTACTGCTATAAATTTCCCTTTTAGGACAGTTTTCATTGCACCCTACAGGTTTCAGTAGGTTTTATCTGCATTTTCATTTCGTTGTAAATATTTTTTTTATTTCTTCTTTAATTTCACCTGTGATCCTTTGGTTATGAGGCTGTTATTTAATTTACATTTGTTTATGTTGTCTCTGTAATTTTTCTTGTGAAAAATTTCTAGTTTTATTGCACTGTGGTCAGATAGTATGCATGGAATAATTTTAATTCCTTTGCATTTACTTAACAGTGGATTAGTGTATGGTCTATTTTGGAGAAAGTCCTGTGTGAAGTTAAGAGGAATGTGCACTGTGTTGTTTCTGAGTGAAGAAGCACTATAAAGTTCTACGAAGTCAGTTACTTGACAAGTCTGATTTAGTTCTGTTATTTCTTTGCTAATTTTTTTTTGCCTTGTTGTCTATCTCTTTTTGACAATGTTATGTTAAAGTCCCTCATTAATATTATATTATTGCTTATTTTGATGTCTGTTAAGGTTTGTTTTATGTAGGTGGGTGTTCCTACATTGGGTGCATACATATTTAATTGTTATTTCTTCCTCTTGCAGTTTTCCTTTAGCAAGTATTTAGTGACCTTCTTTAACTCTTTGAATGATTTTTGTTTGAAGTTGATATTGTCATTAGCCACGATAGCTACCCTTGCTTTTTTCTTTATTTCCTGTTGCATGGAGGATTGTTTTCTATTCTTTTATTTTTGTTCTGTGAATTTCCTTTTGAGGTATGTGTGTTTCTTATATGCACCATATTGTTGCATTTTGTTTCTTAATTCATGCTGTTAGCCTGTTTCTTTTGGTTGATGAATGAGGCCATTTATACTGATGGTTACAACTGATATGTAGTGGCTTATCTTTGTCATGTTATTTTCCTGCTCTGTTCCACACACCTTCCCTCTTTTTAATTACTTACTTTGTTTGCAGTCTTCTCTGCTGTTCTTGAAGCTGTGATCACTTATGTCTCTTTCTAGAATATCTGTCAGTACTCTTTGTAGGATTGGCTTAGTGGTCATAAATTTCTTCAGTTGTTCTTTGTCATGGAATGTTCTCATTTTGACACTGAATTTGATAGATAGTTTTACAGAATACATCAGTTTGGGTTGGAAGTTATTTTCTTTCAGAATGTGAAATACTTCACTCCAAGCTCTTTTTGATTTGATGGCTTGTGTTGAGAAATTTTCCATGATTCTGATGGGATTTCCGTTACAGGTGATCTGTTTCTTATCAGAGTGCTGCAAGCTGCCCAAAGTCTGCCTAAGTTCTTAAATGGTGACACCAGTAATTTTCTACACCTCGTGAATTTCTCTTTTCTATGAGAAATTTCACTAAAACTTTATCATTCAGAACCATTCAAATTTTTGTTTCAGTCTGTTTGTTTTTTGTTGGTTTCAGATATCAAATATAGTGTTTTGTGCTAACAAGTACACTAATGCTGAGCTACATCCCAGCCCCCAGAACCATTCAGTACTAACATGAACAATCCAATACGTTGCCCAATTTGCAAAGCTTATGACATCTTACAGACCTTTCTTTCTTTCTTTCTTTCTTTTTTATTTTAGTTTATGAAGTAAGATATTATCTAGGAATTTTTTTTCTAGTGTAATTTTCTGAATTTAAGTATATAATTTAATCATGCAGCATCAAAGGGTTCTAAAGGCTATTCTAACAAAATACACCATCAAAAAGGTTTAATGTAGTATAATCTCATTCTTCCCATTTAATATACAGGAAAATATAATTTTGTACACTTTGAAAATGTCTATAAGCTCCTACACAATTGCACTGTGTAGAATATGTAGAATAAATAAGAAAATGTAAGTTAAACATATAACATATTTACTGTTAGAAGACTATCTTAATTGAAAAATATGTATATTTAATAAATGTCATGAATCACTTTAAGATTTTAGTAGGTAACAGTGTGTACTCTTACTTCTCATAATTGCTTCCTCAAAAGAGAACCTACTGCATCACAAGTAAGAAATATAAAATGAAATTTAACGTAACATTTCAATGAATTAAAGTAAACTGGTCATGTTTAATTTGAATATAGTAACATATACACACTAAAATTTAGAAGTCAGAAACAACTATTTATAAGAAAGTAAATAAGCCACAATATAACATCATTTCAACTGTTAAGTATAAATAACTTGTATCCTACTTTACATTAATATAATGGGAACATCTGGTGATATTTCTACTTAGTTTTCATCTCCATACCTCCAAAAATAATTTGGAAATTTTAAGTTATGAAATCATTCAAAAGTACTTTCAATAAGGCAAGGATATATTACCAATGTTCATACTCCACTGAGATTTTTAATGGATGCAACCTACTGAATTGAGACCTATTAATCTCCATCTTTCTAAAACATCTACATATTTACATATCTATAGGTCACTACCTGTGGTCACTGGACAATTATCTCTATTCCTGAATACATACTTTCATATACACTCTGAAAAATAATACCACATTCATAGAACCAGGTCATCTTTATCCACCCTGCTGTGTCCATTAAGTCTAGCAGATAATCCACCTCCTAACAGTATATGTTTGTGCTACAGTTCTTGACAATACACCAATCTCTTTCTCTTTTCAGTTCTGATGTGCAATACTCATCTTTCTAAACAAGAGTGTCAACTGAGATGGTTCCATCATTCCCTTTCTAGTGATTCTCATTTAAGTTTTTTTTAAACTTGCTCAAAGAATGAAGATGGTTTTAAAGATATGAACATAAGGTCAGTGGTACCTCTGAGTTACATAACAGACTGAATTTAACAATAATTGTGCAGGGCCCGGAGGGATGGCTCAGTGGTCTAAAGAGCCTGCTTGGGAAAGCTTGGGCGGCTTCAGGGACCGTGGTTCAATCCCCGGCACCACATGCTGCACCAGCACTGCCATAGGGGCAGGCTGAGCCGGCCATTAAAAAAAAAAAAAAAAAAAAAAAAAAAAAAAAA
>PVJA010038227.1:8073-19976 GCA_004027025.1 Myocastor coypus
CACACTCACAGCCCTAAAACTTGAAGAAGCAACCTGATCCCATTGATCGCTACAGTAGAGCATCCACTGATCCACTGTCAAACAGACCAACTGACTTGTGTTCCATAATCTCATCAGCTCTCTTAAGGGAAATTCCAACTGCAGATTGGACAACTCCAGAGTCAAATATAGACTATGGAGTGTGGCAAGGAACTTGAGGTTGAAATATATATATATTCAGTATTACGGATTGAATATAGGGCTCTGTGCATGCTAGGCCAGTACTCTACTGCTGAGCTGTACATGTAGCCTAAGACCAAGCCTTGTGCTTGCAGCCTAGGGGCAAAGGGAACATATGGCAGGCAGAACTTACATTTCACACAGAATCACATTTTACCCGGAGTGTGACTTACCCTAGTGTCAACTTTACAAGGACCTACTAAATGAGAATACCTCCCTCTTTGAATGGGAATATTTAGACCCACAGGCAATCACATGACCTGCCAATGTCTCTGAGTAACCAAGTACCAGAGCCCATGCCCTGTTCCTTGGCTGGCTTTAGATGGCAGGCTTACACATTCAGTTGTTTTCTCAGCCCAACTCATTGGAATCAATTTCCTGAACTTTGCAGAGAATTTCCAACTCAAAGTCTAATTTCACATCTAACTTCTCTGGGCTGAGTAACTGCCTGGCCCTTTGGTTATGCTGGCAACGGGAGCATGCAGCTGAAGACTATGGACTCACTGTCTTGCTGAACAACACTATTTGATCTCTAGCAGAGGTCCTCCCCAGATGCTTCTGGGCCCTTTCAAATGCACACAGGCACTGAGCTTAGTAGGTATGCACATTTCTTAAAGATGGCTGTGTTTCATCATCTCCTAAAGCTTGGTGGCCTAAAGTGAGTAAGAGCCTGTCTCTCAGAATGGTGCGTCCAGGTTCTCTATGGATGATCCTTTTTACAAATGATCCCTGCTCCTCTTGTCTATAAAGCATTTCTTAGGGGTACCCCCTTACTGATTCTGGCTTCCCTAAAGTGCAGTGGTGATAATGGACCTTTTAGAGACGAGTGCCCAAACTGCAACCCAAATCCATTTATTCATAACAAAGTTCTGACACTCATTTAAACCTTAATACCAAGGTTCGAGTTAAAGAAGACAATGCATACATCAATATCTTTTGTCTTAAGCATAAAACAAATAACATGCATGCTAGGGGCTTGTCACCGCTGTGCTAAGAGATGTGCAGCTCTGGCAATTCTTTTCACATCTATACAGCCAGCACCTGGCCTCCCAGATAAATAGCAGCATGAAGTCAGGACAAGCTTTGCCAGCCATTCAGCAGCGCACCAAGTTTTCCAAGGGTCCCAGAACTCTCTGGGAAGGGGGCTGTCCTAGAAAGACCCTAACATCCAGCATATCCATGCTATCAAGTCTCAACAATGATTATAACAGTCTTCCCTTATCTGTAGCTTCACTTTCCATGGTTCAGTTACTGGAGGTCAACTGTGGTACAAAAATATTAAATGGAAAGTTCTGGAAGTAAACAGGTCATATGTTTTAATAACTTCCATTACAGTATATTTTTAGAATTGTTCTACTTTATTAATAGCTATCAATGTCTCACTGAGCTAATCTATAAAAGGAAGGTCATTTATAAAGATTTCAGTATTGTCAGCAGTTTCAGGGACCCACTGTGGGTGCAGCCATACATTCCCCACGATGGAGCTAAAGCTGTATAAGCACAGGAAGGCCCTAATGTCAGAAGGAACATTCATTGGACCCAAACCCATAATGGATGACACCTCTGAGCCTTTAATGTTTTCTTGGATGACTTTGCCTGATAGGGTCCTACTCAGTCACTACTCTACCATACTCCTTCATTTGGACCATCTGATACCTTTCCCCATCCGCTCCACCCACACATACCATCTGTCCCTGGGAACAGCCTCACACCAGGTTTGGGAGTCAATGCTTTTCTGGGCCAGAATGCTTCAAGAAGTTCTCCAAGAAATATCTATTTAACTGTCCAATGATTTTATGCTAGACCGTAGCTCCTGGAGCTCACTCCTAGAGACTAGCTCCTATACTTAAGTCTTCTACTTGATCATTCTGTTTCCTTCTCTTTCCAGGCCCCAACTCTGTATTCTTTTCTCTCTTCCTTTGTATAGGCCTGTGCCTGCGTTCTGTGGGTGGGGCTATCTACACTGAACTACCTGCCCCCACTCTAGAGCTATGAGCTGGGCTGGGCTCCACCCACCCACCTGTTACAGAATCAATCCTCCTTTCATTTTGACCTATCTCCCACCTGTTATATGTCCCTGCCTATTTGACCAGCTTTTCTTCCTTCACCTTCAGGGATTGCTAGCACCTGTTCCAACTCAGAAGGAATATTGAGTTCCATATTTGACTCCTTTTGTCTTCTCTGTGCTCACTGGCACTAACTTTTCCTTAGCTATATGTGCATATGATGACATTTACATACAATGCATACAGATGCAGTCATCACACATTACGCAAGGCAGTTGGGGTTCGAGGACCTCCATGAACACCAAAACCTGTGGAGGTTCCAGTTCATTATATAATATGGAATAGAATCTACACACACATCCTTTTGTATTCTCTGAGTCATCTCTTATGATACCTAATACATTCTAAAGGCTATGAGCAGTTGTTATACCATATTGTTTAGGAAATAATACCGTGAAAATAATGGCAATTGTTCAGCACAGATGCAGTTTCCTCCCAAATATTTTCAGTGTGCTTTTGGTTGAATCCCTTGAAGGGAAACCCATAAAGATGAATGTATTTAACTTTATTTTCTACAGTTGATCTCATATACCTCAAGATTGCTATTTCTTCTTGAAGGTTGAAAAAATGCACCCTAAATATTGGAGTTTAACCAGTCTTTACCAAGTTAATGTAATATCACTGGGGCAAAAAGGCCTTTGACTCTTCACAATCTCATCCAACTGAGTGTTTTGTATCAGCATTTCTTGGCTTAATCTGAGGCTGGGCTCACCTTCCAAAGGGAATGGCAGATCCCACTGCTGATGTCTCAACTGTGACACACACATAGGTGACATTCTCCCTGTTCCAATACTAAGTATGTTTAAGACCTGTTAGCTCTTTATGTAGTAGGAGGACTTTTGAGATCCCTCCCCCTCCACCACCATTTACAGGGCTTAGGAATCTGCTCATGACACAAGGGAAGCTATCACCTCCCGCCTCTGCCCTGAGATAGCCATGCAAAGAAGAACTGGGACCGCAGGCCATTCTGCTTTGTGGATCCCATTCCAAGCTGTTTTGTGTTGCTAAATATAATCTCCTCAGACTGAAAACGAACAAAGAATCTGGGGTTATCCTTCAAGAGGAGGCAGGCATACCACACAGGATTCCTTATGGAACTGGAAATATTCTTAAATTCAAACAAGAAGACAGGATGTCAACCACAGGGCTGGCAGGGTGTGTTCCACTAACCTGGGGACCAGGAGCAGGTTTCTGGACAACAGAGGATGTAGTTCTTGGCTGACTGAAAACACAGGGGCATAGGTACATGAACTATTTTGTAAAACTGGAGTCCATGTGAGTCTTTGGTCTCAGAGTGAAGGGAAAATCTATCCCTCAAATAGAGGGCTAAGAACAGGTCGGAGGAACAAAGAGCATGAGTTTGTTCATCAATGGCTTTTTCTACATCTCAGCATCCAAAGATGATCACTCATGTAATACTTTACCTTTTACCTAGCATAGCACTATAAGGTGAATCCAGGTGCAAATATTGATGCATTATTTACCTTCTGAACTCTCTATACCTTCTCTAGTTTCTGGACATCTCCTCATCAGATTGTCCCCTTGGAATGTCATTTTCTTTACACCTTATCCTGCTAAGACCTAAGATCCAATCTGCACTCTTGGCCTGCTATTGCTCAGTCACTCCTTCCTCCCCTCTCAGCTCACTTGCTTCCCAGGACTTCCTGCCAGGTGACTCACTTCCATCAGGTAAGCCCTGCTTGGCTCTTTATGTACCCGCTTTCAAATAAAACAAACAGGATTCACACCTATTTTTGATAGATAACATAGCCACAATGGAGGAAATAAAAATAAATACTGGATATGAATTGTAAGAAATAAATTCTAAGAAATAAAAATAGAGCTGCTGCCATCGTGAATGACACAGTAACTATCTGAACCTGAAAGTTCATGACCAACCAACTTCTTCAGAGGAAACAAATGGTCATTGATGTCCTTCATCCTGGGAAAGCAACAGTACCTAAGACAGAGATTCGGGAAAAACTGGCCAAGATGTACAAGACCACACCAGGTGTCATTTTTGTGTTTGGAATGAGAACCCATTTTGGTGGCGGCAAAACAACTGGCTTTGGCATGATTTATGATTCTCTGGATTATGCAAAGAAAAATGAGCCCAAACATAGACTTGCAAGACACGGCCTGCATAAGAAGAAAAAGATCTCAAGGAAGCACTGGAAGGAATGCAAGAACAGAATGAAGAAAGTCAGGGGCACCGCAAAGGCCAACGTTGGTGCTGGTAAACAGTGAGCCAGAGATTGGAGAACAGCCGAAGGAGTAGACATTCTGCTGCAGTGCCTGTCTGCAGTGACTGCGAGTGTTTTCGCGAGATTTAATAAACTGTAAAACCTTTTTAAAAAAATAAAATAAATGCTGGATATGAATTCTAAGAAATTTCCTCTTTTGGAAATCTCTTGAATTTTCTTCTTCTTAACATTGAATTGTAAATATCACAGTTTCTTAGCATTTCTGAGTTTCTGAGACATGTGGCCTTGCTAAGCTAATCCCTTCCTTTCTGTATTAACTTTGAATACTTTCAAATAATAATGCTTCAAGGTAGCCTGTGAGATGGTACAGATAATCAATGAACTCGGAATTTTGCATATAAAGAAATGAGATGTAAAGGCCCTGGATGATTTGCCTGAGATCATATACTAATGAATAAGAGCCAGAGTCAGACTAGGACTTGGGTCTCTTGGCCTAGAATCCATTCTATCACAACAGATAGAAGGTAAGGCATCGGTCTCAGTCCATTTTGTGATGCTGTAAGATACCTGTGGCTGGGTAATATATAAAGTAAAGAAGTTTCTTTAGCTTATGGTTCTGGAGGTTAGACATCAAAGACCAGGCTAGATGAAACACACATCTGCAGAGGGCCTTCTACCATGCCCTAACCTTGTGCAAACGGGGACATGTAAGTAGGTGGGTGTGCAAGACACATCATGAGGGGGAAGCCTCAAACTGCAACATGTTCTCCTAGTAACTAATCAGTCCTGTGAGAAAGCAATTAACCTCTCTTAATGACCTAGTAACTCCTCAAAGGCCTCAACTTCTCTCAACACTGTTTGACTGGGACCAAACTTCGCTGTAAGTTTCAGAAGGGACAAAACCATATTCAAGTATGGAGTCACCCACAGCTGACATGGCAGCTTTCTAGTGCAGTAGTGTTCCAGGTTCTTCCTGTATTTCTATTCCACTGAACATGTGGCTTCTATCCTATGGTAAAAACGATGGCTCCACTCTATGTACTGGCTCTGTGTTCAAGAAGAAGAGAAAAAGGTAAAGGGCTAAAAAAGTTACATATTTTTTCTTTAAAAAGCCTTTCCAGCCGGGCGTGGTGGCTCACGCCTGTAATCCCAGCACTTGGGAGGCTGAGGCAGGAGGATCGGTGCGAGTTCGAGACCAGCCTGGGCTACAAAAGTGAGCGCAGGACCAGCCTCAACTGCATAGCGAGACCCTGTCTCAAAAAGACAAAAAAAAAAAAGCCTTTCCAGAACCCCTGCCCAGTGACTATACCACACTTTATTGACTGAACTATGTCATGTGGTCAACCCAACCTGCAGTGGAGTCTGGGAAGCTGGGTGTTTTAAACCAGGCACATTGCAATTATTAGGATAATGGGCATAATGGATGACTGGCTATGTTTATCATAGCTATCAATCTTTCTTTTTTTAAAAAATGTATTTGGTTGTTACATGGTCTCACTATGCAGCTCAGACTCATAGTGATCCTCTTGTTTTCAGCTTCACCAGCTGAAACCTGATTACAAGTATAAGCCACTAAGCCCTGGACTCTGGTAGGCTCAGCTCACCCTGGGGACAGGGCTGGCAGGGCATGTGGTGCCAGAGATCGAATTGCAGATCCTGTGGTTGCCTAAGCTTGCCTAAGCAGGTGCTTTAGTCTGTTGAATTATATTACCAGCCCAGCTATCCAGTTTACTAATCTTTTTTCTTTTCATTATTTTATGTTGTCCTAACACTCTATTATTGTCATTTTCTCATCTCTCTTCCCCAAAATATTACAATTTCCTGATATAGATGTAAAAGCAACAATATAATAATTTATATAGTCATATGAAAGCTGTGTTTATCTTGGATTTTCTGTTATGTTTTTCACTTTACATACATGATTCTAATGTTTCATAAGTCACCAGATCTTTTATATATTCCAATAAGGTAGCAGCTAAATTTTATCTCCTGGATGTATGGGAGCAACACAAAATCCTTCTACCTAGCATGCCTTGACTTTTAGGTATTTCCAGAGCCTCAGGATACTGAAGTGAATGAATTGAGACAACCCAGCACCCTGGTCCGGTAAGTGGAGATGCTTTGTAGAGATGGAGTTCTGGGCTTCCTGAGAAGTGCCCTTGAGGTGTGTCCCTGGCCTATGAGACATGAACAAGGAGGTACACACCGCCTTCTGGGTAAGCCCAGCATACATCCTGGCAAGAAGATAATTCCACATGGGCAAAATATGAATCACCCAAAATACAATGGGAATCCTCATCCATAAACAAATACACAAGAACATAAAAACACAAGTAAAGGGGCTGGGGATTTAGCTCAGCAATAGAACACTTGCCTAGCAAGCTGAAAGTCCTGGGTTCAGTCTTTCATGCCATAAACAAAATAAAACCAAAAATAAACCTCACACAAAAAATAACTCAACCAAAAAAAAAATAATAATAATTTTTAAAAAGACCAAAAACCAAAGCCCAAATAAACCTTGGTCTCCTCAAAATAAGGACTTGCTAAGGAGATTTTAATAGTGTAGTTTCTTTTAAAAGAATGTTTACTATTCCTTCCCTCAGTTACTTTTAACCTTATGTGAAAACTTTTTTGAATTTTCTTATCAACATGTCCTTGTCTTTTAGCATAGATTTTATTCCTGAAAACCGGGGGCTCAGATGGAGACCTACAACTAAGGGCGGAGTCTCATTGCTCCAGAGCTCACCAGAGCTTCCTTTTTAGCAGTTTTTCCTGCAGAGATTCCCAGGTCCTTTGCTTACATAGGCAGATACAGAGAAAAGTAAATATCTTCAAACAGCTTTCAGGGTTGGATGGTGTTTGTGTAGGCCCAGGACAGTAGTGTGCTGATAGGTTCTGTTGATTTCTGTTCTTTCAGTCAAAGCATAAACAGTTACTTCTTCACACATGGTCTATGATTTATCACAAAACACTATTAAACCTTCAGCATGCTTCCAGTGCAAGGGGGGTACACACTGTGGAATGATGAACTGTATACAGCTGGCCATCTTTAAACTTCAGATAGTGTCTGGTAAACACCCTGTTCTCATGACACTAAATAAGAAAAATGTAGTCTGTAAATCAGAATATTTACTATTCCTCCTACATACTTCTAAAATTAGCAATTTCATTTTGGCCTTCGTCTTTGGCCCCTCTGGTGTTTTTCCTCTGGTGCTGTGTTTTGTCTACCAGCTGATGTTGGGACGGTGGCTTGAGTCATGTCAGCCACGCTGTCTTCCTCCTTTTTACCCAGGTGAGCCACATGGGCTGACACTGGAAACTGAAAGGAGTTCTTTATCCCTGGCTCCCCAGTCACTGCCACTATTAGCCTTTTTGTCCAAGGCTGTCAGCTACTGCTACAGCTCTGTGCTTTTCCTTGACCTGTTTTTTTTTGTTTTTTTTTTTATACACACGGTGCTGGGCATACCACAGGCATGGTGCAAACACACCTCCGGCAAAGGCAGCCCCCAAACAGGAAGAGGTCAGCCTTGTTTCACTGCCAGCTCTGAGCAGACAGAAAATATCCTGAAGGAAAGGGGTGTGGCGGGAGAGCCTTCAGGCCACCTCACTGCCTCTTGGCTCTTCTCTAAAATGCTGAGGTATTGGAAGTACAAAGATGACAAGGGTCAAGAAACGGGAACAGATGGCCACAGGCCAGAAGCACTCAGGGACAGGACAAAGATTCTTTACAGGCAGCGAACTTTAGCCAGGCTTCTACACCTTCTCCTAGGGGGATCTGTGGACTTCCCTGGAGATTCACCTCTAGCAATGGAACCTGCTCGGTCACCTCATCCAGAGCCCCCTCCTCATAAAGACTGGGGCCTTCATCCTTCTAATGCGGGAGCATCTTCAGCAAGAACTCTGCTCAGTCAGTTTAGCCAGAAGCTCCCTGATGTGTCTACCTGCTGAACCCCCATCCAGCTCAAGACCCTATTACAGCAGTCCTGCATAAGGGCCCCCTATTTTCCGGTGCTTGGAATTAAATCCAGAGACTTGCAAGTACTGGCTAACTACTGGGCTATGCCCTCAGCCCTAGCAAAGGAAACCAGCCCTGTTTTCTTTACTTTAACAAGTGTCATTGAATAACATTTTCTTTTATACAGGGGGCAGGCCTGGTTCATATGGGATTGGTTTAATTCCAGGAACTCTGGGCCATCGTAGGACTTCTGTGTCACAAAATAGCTTTTGTCTTAAATCCTGGGTGAAGAATATGTGTTCCTAACATAACCATTGGGCACACTAAGTGGATACAGCCTAAACAGTCAGAGATCCTGGCCAAGAGCCAGAAGCTAGCCACCCTTCCCTCCATTCCCTATACAGAGGGGCCCTCCTACTTAATTCTACTCCAGGCAAGTATCAGGGAAGGCTGTTAAGTGTCAGAACAAACCCAGTGTCAGCGTTAGCAAGCTTTGGCTCTGTGGTCTCCACACCTCACTCCTTCCCACTTCAGAAGGTTCAAGGACAAGTGTCCTTAGCGGTTAGATTTCCTGTCACATCTTTAGCACTTCTGGGGACCAGCCCACATCTACATTTTTAGAACATTTTCTATCCTAAAATGCACAAGTTAAACAGATTGACCATGGGAATGCAATGTTTGAAAGCCGAGAGCCCGGATTCCTGTTCCCTCCCACCCGAATGGCAGATTTTCCACTTCTTTGATTGCTGAGTGTCCCCCTGACCCCAACGCTGTAGCGTGGGCTGTAGGAAGCAGACCCACATCCTGGCACTGACGCCCAGACAATTCCTTCTTCCAGCTGAGTTGCCAGATCCTGGATCCAAGGCCCACTCTGCAGAAGTCCTGGGCCTAAAGTGCATGTTGCCCGGAAGGTCATACGTCAGAGACGCGCAGTGGGTGGGCCGTCCATTGCAGATCCTTCAAAGAGAAGGACCCTTTTTTCTCAGGTGCTAAGTTTGTCACAGATGCCGAAGCCATCAGGTCAAATCAGATGGTTGTTCTAGTAAGACTTCACTGTAAACAACCATTGTTTGATTTTGGTTGGTAGGGACGAAAAGCAAAAAAAAAAAAAAAAAAAAAAAAGTTTCTATTTTATTTTCTTGCAAAGGTTTTAAAGATCAGTTGACAGTGAGATCTCAATTTACAAAAAATGGAAGAACAACTTTATTATTACAGAAATAAGGTAAGTACAACTATCTCACTTGGAGTTCATATTTTTATGAGAAGTAAGCAGTTTCTAATAATATGACACAGGAAAGAAAAAGAAGATTTATGCTTAAATCATTCTTTTATTTATTTTTCTTGTTTCAGAACTTTTTTTTGTTTATTTATTTATTTTTATGGCCGGCTCAGCCTGCCCTGAGGGCAGGGCTGGCGCAGCATGTGGTGCTGGGGATCGAACCGTGGTCCCTGCAGCCCCCTAAGCCTTCCTAAACAGGCGCTTTAGACCACTGAGCCATCCCGCCCGGCCCCTTAAATCATTCTTAAATATATTTTTTGGTTGCCTTGAGCTCAAGAATCCTATCTGTAAAACAAAGCCATGGGCTCTCAGCAGCGGAGCCTCACCGTGCAGATTACCAGGCCCTGGCACAGTGTGGCCCAGCAGCCGTGGTCTGAGACCCTGAAAGCTGAGGATTGGAGCCAAAAGCCACCCACTGCCTGGGTGGCAGCACGAGGGAGCTCAGGATTCATCTCTCAGTTTTACCCTTCTTTTCAAACAGCAAAACAGAAGCCAGAAACATCCGATCTGCACTGGGATGTGAACAATTTGATACTCCAGAATGTTTTGATACCTTCACAGAGCAGGTCGGGCGAGTCCTGAGAGGACATATGTGGGGAGAGCATTTCTGGGGGTGGCAACCGCTTGCCATCTTTTCTCCACAGCTTGGCAGGTGCCCGTGTGCAGGTCGCCCCTTCCTATCCAGGCCAGTGAAGGGCACTTTATTCCTCCAGATAAAGGCCAGGGCCAAGATTTATGACCAATATGTTAGAGGTTGTATCCCCCCAGCCCTTTCACCCTCCCACAAGCAAAAAGCTTCCCTACCACTTCAAAGAAAATTGCAGACAAGAGACTTCTGCATAGCACTGGGAGATTACAAAGCAATTCACTGTTATTTCCTTGTACATGTCGTTAACGCACAACCCTGCCATTCTGCGGGTAGGAGAGTGAAAGTACCTAGATGCTAGCTTGGCTCTGAGGAGAAGCTAGAAATGAGGGAAGCTGCCCCAGACCCGATGCTTTCCCTGCAGGATGCAAATTCAGCGGCTAACACCAAGGTCTTGGAACATACAGTACCTTAAATTAACATTGGATTCAAATGTTCAGCTTGCTTACAAGTCAATGTTTTATGTCCTCTGCAGGATCCAGTTACTGTTCAGCAGCCAGCGACTGGTATATTCTATTGGCTTTGTGGGTAAAGAATCCTACTTGCAAGAAGCACCCAGGGGTGGGTCAGGAAGGCCCTCGGTTGAACTTGAAGTGACTTATCACAGTAGCTCTCACTTCCAGAGCCCTTCCTGTGATGCTATCTTCTGTCTCCTTCTTGGCTCACCTACTGTTCACCTTTTCCACCGAGGTCCCCAGAGCCACCCTGAAAAGGCCCACATGTAGGGGGCCCTGTGCCCTGTGACACTGGCAGGAGATTGGAAAGAGAGGGGGGAGAAAGGAATTGAGATTGCACTCTTAACTCTCCTGATGGTGCCGGTGCTGGTGCCGGTGCCGGTGCTGCTCTACACTGGCTGTGTTCCTGGACTGAAGGTCACAAGGCCCCTGACAGGCAGCTCTCTTTGTGCGGTTTCTGGCCATACTCTGTCATTCCTTTCAGATCTAGAGAGCATGATCCTACTGTTAGCAACCTGGGACAGGAACAATCCCTGGGCTCCCTATACCCTGTCTACCTTTGTAAGTTGGGGCTCAGAAAACGATCCCCCATTGGGGCCTGGCAGGATGGCTCAGTGGTGTAAAGAGCCTGCTTAGGAAAGCTTAGGCAGCTGCAGGGACTGTGGTTCGATCCCCGGCACCACATGCTGCGCCAGCCCTGCCCTCAGGGCAGGCTGAGCTGGCCATAAAAATAAATAAACAAACAAACAAAAGTTCTGAAACAAGAAAAAAAAAAAAAAAAAAAAAACGATCCCCCAAAATATAGCATTGTGGTGTGTCAAATGTTTTGAACTGAAACTGCCCTGGAAAGCCTGAGGAGCAACCTTTCTTTCTGACCTTCTGCCCACTTTTGCTCCTAACTGTTGCTGCCCTTTTTGCCCCCAACTCAAGCCAAAGAAACCAGAATTCCTTTTCTCCTAGGTGGCCACAGGAATGAGAACAAAGCAAAGCCCCAAAGCTCCCCCAAAGAGCCATAAAACCTGAGAACCTTCTCCTACCCTTGCTGTCTTCCAGCCAGCCCTAAAGAAATCGTCTGAGCC
>PVJA010038228.1:0-19855 GCA_004027025.1 Myocastor coypus
GGCGCTTTAGACCACTGAGCCATCCTGCCAGGCCCCAGCTTTTCCTCCCAATGTAAAATAAATGTTAGGTTCTGACACCTTTTATACCCGAAGAGCAAAATCCTTTTGTGCAATGTAGGGGCATCAAGAAGCAGAGGCAGGGGGCCGGCAGGATGGCTCAGTGGTCTAAAGTGCCTGCTTAGGAAAGCTTGGGTGGCTGCGGGGACCGCGGTTCGATCCCGGCCCCACATGCTGCGCCAGCCCTGCCCTCAAGGCAGGCTGAGCCGGCCATAAAAATAAATAAACAATGGGGCTGGGGAGATAGCTCCGAGGCACAAGTGCCTGCTGGGCAAGTGCAAGGTCGTGAGTTCGAACCCTGGTCCCACCAAAAAATAAATAAATAAATAAATAAATAAATAAATAAATAAATAAATAAATAAACAAGCCGGGTGTGGTGGCTCATGCCTGTAATCCCAGCACTCGGGAGGCTGAGGCAGGAGGATTGGTGCGAGTTCGAGACCAGCCTGGGCTACAAATGTGAGCTCAGGACCAGCCTCAACTGCATAGCGAGACCCTGTATCAAAAAGACAAAAAATAATAAAAAATAAACAAACAAACAAACAAACAAAAGTTCTGAAAAAAGAAAAAAGAAAAATAATAAAAAAAAAATTAAAAAAAAAAAAAAAAAAAGCAGAGGCATTTCCTCTGGGTTCAACAAAACCAGGGCCACGGAAGCTGCTGCTGCTGCGCACGACATCCCACGTGGACCCCGCGGCAGCCCTGTGGGCAGGGCCAGCACGGAGGCATAGGCCGCGCACAGAAACTGCCTTCCACCTTGTGACCGTCATCTACTCATCTTAGTGGGATGCTCCGGCTGACGACGTTGGGTTAATACTGGCAGACCGAAATGGTTCCCCTGAAGATGCATGTCACCTAGCTGCAGCGGAAGCTAGGGATGGACACCTCTCAGAGGTCCTAAACCCTTATGTTAGTACTTTGATGTTAGGGGATCATGACTCTTTTTATGTATTTCTTGGATATTATTTGGTGTTTTGGTAATAAATTTGGCGTCTTTTTTAATTACAAAAACAATACATACACGTAGAAAGGTTGGAAGTTTAGAATCTTGTATTTCTAATTTTAAAATGCCCCATCAAGTACCTGAAATATGTGTGTGGCTATTAGCAAATCTGAAAACACTGCTGGAAGGAAGGCATTAGCCCAGGCCGATGTTTTAATCTTGCAGTTAAAACCATGCAGGAAGTAATCGGAAGAGATCCTTCAGGGGTAAGATTTGACACATGTAAACCTTAAAAAGGAAGAAAGTGAAATTTGTGGGCCGATGAGATGATAGCTCAGTTTTCTAAAGCGCCTGCTTAGGGAAGCTTAGGCAACCATAGGGAACAAGGATCAATCCCAGGCACCACATGCTGGGCCAGGC
The DNA here is from genome assembly GCA_004027025.1 of Myocastor coypus. Lineage (NCBI taxonomy): Eukaryota > Metazoa > Chordata > Mammalia > Rodentia > Myocastoridae > Myocastor > Myocastor coypus. The sequence goes on from PVJA010038228.1 coordinate 1,421, forward strand.
CCACCCCAGGGCAGGCTGAGCCAGCCATAATATAAATAAAATTAAAAAAAAAAAAAGGGCCGGGCGTGGTGGCACACGCCTGTAATCCCAGCACTTGGGAGGCTGAGGCAGGAGGATTGGTGCGAGTTCGAGACCAGCCTGAGCTACAAAAGTGAGCTCAAGGCCAGTCTCAACTGCATAACGAGACCCTGTCTCCAAAAGACAAAAAAAAAAAAAAAAAAAAAAAAAAAAAAAAAAAAAAAAAAAAAAAAAAGGTAAAATCTGTATGTCAAGCATATTTTTAAGCCTAAGGAGGTACTGTTTTGGACTTAAACTTTAATGTATATATTCAATAACTCAAAACACGTAAGGGGAACAAAAAAAGAGACTGAGAAACATCTTCCTTTTAATTTTATTTTTATTGTCGACACAATTACAGATAAAGTGACCACAACCATGTTAACAAACCAAAAACCTGTTCACAGAAACAAGATTAAAAAAAAAAAGAGGCTGCTAACCAGTCTTTGGATACTCAAAACATGGGTAAATTTCTCTCCTCTATTTTCACAACTTTAAAGTTTCTACAATGAACACCTACCACGTGTATAATGGAAATATATAAAGGTGGGCTACCAATGCACTATGATAAAGGCCAGACGGACAATATATTTAGCCACAGGCACGCAACAACCACCCAACTGCATCTCGGGCATATTCCACATTTCTTCCCATCTTGGACATCTACTGACACCCTAATGCACCAGTGCACAGATCGAGAGGTCCACAGTAGCTGCTGGCAGCATGGGTGAAACATTTTCTTCTGCCTTACTAAACTTCCAAACTTTCTATGTGTATGTATTGTTTTTGTAATTAAAAAGACATCAAATTTATTACCAAAACACCAAATAATGTCCAAGAAACATGACAAAATATTTAACTATAATCCCACAATAACAAGACTTTTTTTCTTTTATTTTTTAGGGAAGGGTCCACAGGGTGTTCTGGGTCTCACTACTAGATTGGACTCGTAGTGATCCACCCATTTACAGCCTCCCAAGAGCTGGGATAACAGGCGTGTGCCACTATGCCCAATCTCAATTTCCATCTCAGTGCACCCTTGGGGGCGGGACCAGCACAGCAGACCCGGGGATCAAACCCCTGGCCTCTGCGCCTGCTTGCAGGTGCCTTAATCCACTGAGCTATTTGGCCGGCCCTAAGACCATTTTAATCACATTCCATATTTCTTTTCATTTTAGACTTCAGGCACAGCTATTTAACACTGATACAATCACAAGCTTGTGTACTCAGACAACATGAAGCAAACAGATCAGTACGTTCCCAGCATTTTTGGGTGTTGGGAGTACAGGTGAATTTTTCTTCTCTAGTTTTACTATATTTTCTAATTGTTCCTCTAGATACATATTTGCTTTTAATGAAGACATGTAGAATAAACTCTTTTATCAGGGCACTGTTATAATGAACATTTTTAAAAATTAAGATGAAAGTATAACCTCACAAGAGTAATACATTATCTTCAATGCACGTTGTGACAGTTATAATTACTGTAAATCTGTGCACAGAAACAAAACGAAACAAGATACTGAAGCGCTTACATCTTCAGACAATGGAAGATATGGACAATGGAGATAGGGACTATTTATTATTCTTCCCCCATTTTCCTGTATCTTCCAAGTGTTTGATAATGAGTTTAAATTATGTTCGCAATGGAGATGACTGTTACCTTTTAACACCACTACCATGGATATTTCAGAAACTTGAGAAAATAAAGTTGAACTACAAGCCCACAACAGCGCAACAGCTTTTTTTTTTTTTTCTTTTTTTTCCACAATAGCTTTTGACTATAAGCGTACATTTTAAAAGTTATAGTTGTAGTATAAATATAATTTGTCCTGCTTTATCCAGTTAACATTCTGTAAATATATTCCACACTGCTATGTAACTCTGCGTGATCACCGTCCGTCGCACACTAGGCCTAGGATACGGTATCTGATCATTCCTCTGTTGTTCAGCATTTCAATTGTTCCCACTCCGGTCAGGTTGGAAAGACACCCTCCTCTTGGCCGGGCGCCTTCTGAACAGGTCTAGTGGTCAATACGGCCACAGTAAGGGGCTGCCCAAATGATCCCCCTGACTGCCTCAACTCGGACTCCTGGCTCCAGTTCCCTTCCAAGGACATGTTACTGCCTCTCGATTACCCAGACACGCATTCCAGCCCTGGGTTTCGTATGCAGCTGTGCTTCCTCAGTCCCATACCACCAAAAGGATGCCTTCCTCCCACTGCCCACGATGGCCACTCAGCTCATCCTCTCCACCCTGGGCTTCCTTCCAGGACCAACCTCGGCATTTCCCCGCTAGTCTGGAGATGGATCCGAGATTCCTGCTTTGGCATACTCGTTTCTGCATCTTCCTCTCAGCTTCCTGCTCTCCTTGGACTCCCGCAGTCCTGCAGCTCTGAGAAGATTCGGGCACAGCCACCCTGGCAGATATTTTGTTTGCTTGAATGATCTGCCTGTATTTTCTTGCTCACTTTATTGAGACATCTGCTTTAAGGTTTATTTTTAATTTTTAAGGTTTTTTTTTCCCCCAGCCAACTCAAGGCCAAAAACTTGTAGTACGGAGTAGCTGTTCTGCGAGGGACAGGAAGCAGGGGAGCATGGACGGTCCACAGAACAGGCCACAGGAAACCTCTAGCCACGGGCAGCTTGTGAGGAAGTGGAGATGGGGCCAGCACGACACGCGCAGACCTCTCGCATGCAGGCGGGGTGCTGACAGGAGGGGACAGGAGGGGACAAGGACATAGGGAAGGAGACCAATTAAGGCTGCGGGGGAACCTGAGTCCTCGTTCAGCTGGGGTTGACGGTAAAGAAAGCTTTGTTTGTTTCTTGATTTTTTTTTTTTTAATATTAAGAGATACGGAGTTAAAGTCTAACAGATACATTATGCTTAGCAGTGGAAAGATTTAAGGACAGGGGCTTCTGGCCACCCAGGGAGCCGCGCTGCTGCTTGTCTCTTAAGGCGGGAAGCGCAGGGGGCAGTGGCGAATGGCTGCCAGCTGGCTTCCGTATTTACAGCAAGGCAGTCTCTGCTGATGCCCAGCTACCTCCACAGGCAAAACTCCGGGCTAGTGATGGCTGCACCCCTGCTTTAAAGGCAAAGGCATAGAACATACAGGGAAAAGCTTCAGGCTTTACAAATTCACTGTTGAACACACACTGACTCACTTAAAAGAAGTTTTACAAATGCCCCTGACCATGACGCTTCTGCCCAAGGAGCACCAGAGGTACAGACAGTGTGGCGACAGGTCGATTCGGGTCACAAAAGCCAATCCACAGATTATAAAGGCTTACACAAAAACGCGAGGTCCCGAGGCCTTGGTACACACAAAATGGCTGCAGGAAGAAGCTGACATGATTTGCCTTTGCAGACTGCAAAGAGTAAAAGACAAGTTATCTTTGTATCTACAGCGTCACAAGACTGAGGGTGAGGAATTAAACACCAGTAAGAAAGATGCTGATGGAGTTCAAGTAGTGCACAATAAACCTCTCCCAGGCTCTAAGACACAAATATATATATATATATATAAATTTGTTGCTCTCTCCTCCTCCAAAAATTAAAAATGAATCAGAGTACCAGGTGAGGTATCTCCACCGAAGACACCAGAACTGTCCAAGTCTGCCTGGCGGTGACCTGCCTGGGTCTCTGTGGCAGGCAACATTATTTACAGTGAGTGGACTGGGTGGTCTCTGTGCTCTAGACTATTCACAGGGCTCCCTTGGTCTGCTTGCAGAGCCAGGGAATGTCCATGCTACCGCTCTCCTGCAGCCATGTGGGCTTGGAGCAAGGACTGAAGGGGTCTCCACACTGGGCGCGTGCTGTTGCATGCCCAGCGTGCTTCTTACCCGTGTTCTCCCAGGTTGGCTAAGCCTCCCTGGGCTTTCCTGAATGCCAGCTCTCGGTGAAGGCTTTCCCCCTCTGGATCAGTCACTGGGAGTCAGCTGATGTCTAGCGAGGGGCAGGAGGTCTCTGAAGAGCTGGCCGCAGACCTCGCACTTGAAGCACTGCTCACCAGCCTGCTGGGAGCCCACGTGGCCCGTGGGGCCTCAGCACTGGCCCAGGGCATTCTCCGGCTCCTGGTCGACCATGCTGGCAGGGGTCTGCAGGTGCCCGCCAAAGGCTGCGCTGGAGGCCAAGGCTCCCGAGTCACCTTGGCAGCTGCCGTCCTGTCCTTCCTGAGGGGCGTCTACACCACCGTCTTCTTCTTTGGGCTCTTCTATCTCCACCGTGGGCTCGTTGGTGCCCCCTACTGGATCTTTCGTGCTGCCTCCTGGCTCCGGGGCACTTCCTTCTAAATCTTCCATCCGTTCCCCATCCAGGTTATCAGCCTCCCCTGGAGGCCACTGGGCCTCAGCAGCCCCTCCATCTGACGCCTCGACCTCCCCGCCAGGCTCGGCGATCCCTCCATCTGACGCCTCAGCCTCTCCGCCAGGCTCAGCAGCCCCTCCATCGGGTCCCTTGGCCTCTCCGCCAGGCTCAGTGGCCCCTCCACCTGACCCCTCGGCCTCCCCGCCAGGCTCGGCAGCCCCTCCATCGGGTCCCTCGGCCTCCCTACCAGGCTCAGTGGCCCCTCCACCTGACGCCTTGGCCTCCCCACCAGGCCTGGCGGCCCCTCCATCTGACGCCTCGGCCTCTCCGCCAGGCTCAGCGGCCCCTCCATCGGACCCCTCGGCCTCCCCGCCAGGCTCAGCGGCCCCTCCATCGGACCCCTCGGCCTCTCCGCCAGGCTCAGCGGCCCCTCCATCGGACCCCTCGGCCTCTCCGCCAGGCTCAGCGGCCCCTCCATCGGACCCCTCGGCCTCTCCGCCAGGCTCAGTGGCCCCTACATCTGGCCCCTCGGCCTCGCTGGGCCCTGCAGCTCCTACATCTGCTTGGGCAGCCTCCCCATTTGACTCCTGCATCTGCACATCGTCTGGTGGAAGTAGGACATCAGCTTGGCCCTCCCGGGCGGTGGCGCCTTCTCCCTCTCCTTCGAGAAAGCCGTTGATGGGGTCTGCATCAGGAACGACGGGCTGCTCGCTGTCTTCACAGGCAGAGGGGGGCGCAGGCGGCCCGAGAGGCTCGGTGTGCAGCGAGGTGTGCGTGCCGGAGGGCGAGCCCTCACAGGGCTCCTCTCCGTCCAGCCTGGCGTGGTGATCACCCTCCCTCGCAGTGAAGGGGCACTCTCCACACACGGGATGCTCGGCGCACATCTCTCCATCCTCCTGTCCGTGGAACTCAGGGAGGGTGAGGCCTGGACTGAAAACACCCTCCATCCTATCACCACCCCCCTGCAGCAGCCCTGCGTCCTTGGCCCCGCCAAGTGGCATGTGCGCATTCAGCGTGGGGCTGTGGCTGAATCCTTGTCCCCAAGGGTGGCACCGAGTGGCTGCGCCTTGCACAGCGGGCTTCCTCTTGGCTGCCCAAGACCCCTGCGGGAGGGAGGCGCTGCTGTCATCAGACCCTTCCATGGAACACACCTGATCTGGCTGTGTCGGCTGGGGCTGGCGCTTGCAAAGGGAGCCGTCCGCGAAGGGGGGCCCACAGGTGGGGGGCTCGGGGCGTCGCTCTCCACCGTCGGCTTGCGTATCCTCGCTTACCGCAGGCACGAGGACATGGGGCTCCTGGTGGTCACTGAGGGGCTTCCTGCTGCAGACATCCGGGCAGCCTGCACGGCCCGGTCCACGCTCCTGCTGCCCACGGACCAGACCCTCGGGGTCACGCTCTCGTGGCTCGCCCGACGCTGGGGCCTGAACGGCAGCGCCTTCGACAGGCTCCTGGCCACCCAGATTCTCCAGGGCGTCCGCTGTCTGAAGGGCAACAAGGCTGCTGCCGGTGGCAGGGCGGCACCCAAGCTCCGCGGGTTTCTGGCAGGGCTGCTCCTCAGCACCCTGAAGTTGGGTGCAGCTTGTCGGAGGCTCTGTAGGGGACGCACTGTAAGCGCCAGGCTGCTCACCATTTCCGCGGTCAGCGGGCTTATCTCCGTGGTGGCTCTTCTGGGGTTCAGCGAGGCTGGAGCCTTGAGCAAAGGACTCCCCAAGTTCCTGGCCACAGCTCTTCCCTCCAGGGGATGCCGGCCGCGGCTTCCTGATCACCAGGAAACGAATCATGGGGCCTATATTCTTCCTGGGGTTAAAGATTTTCGGTCCAACCCGAATCTTCTGACATGTGTCAATTTCTGAGCTGGAATCAACAGATGCGCCATCTTGCTTCGGCTCACCGCCCCCTGCGCCAGCAAGGCCTGGAGGCTCGCCTTCAGCGTCGTCATGGATAACGCCTTCCAGAACGCAGCCCTTGCACTTGTCCCCTTCGGGCCCGTCGCAGGATGTGCCGTAAATGTCTCCGCTGAGAAATCTGAGCCACTTATTCAGTTCTGTGAAAGCAATGGAGACCACTGTCCCCTTAGCACGCTGAAATTTTATGCACCTCCTGTGATTTTTCAGAGGCGGGGACGCAGGCAAGGTCGCCACGGTGAGCCCCTTGTGACCTCTTTCTGCCGAGGTGTCCACCAGAGGACAGCCGACCTGATGACCGACAGCCTTGGCACCCTGAACGGGAGCCTCTGGCATGGGCTCTGGCTTCCTGAGCTCCGCTGCACCGCAGTGTTTCTGAGGGTCAGCGGAGGCCAGGCTGTGAACACCGGGGTTCTCCAGAGGATTCCCCTTCGCCATGGGAAACGCCTGGCCTGCCCTGGGGTTGGTGCTGACAGGAAACGCCTTTTTGTCATCATCTTGCGAGGGTCTGGCAAGGGTCGGGCTCTTCTGAGCCTCGGGGATGGTCAGCCTACACACGGCAGGTTTCTTGCAACCCTCGCCTGCGAAGGCGTTCTTTAGAGAAGGGATTTCCTGGCGCTTGCCGGGGTCCGGGCTTGGCGTCGAGGTCCCCCTGCCCACTGCGCAGTCCACAACCTTCTCTTTGACATAGACTTTCTGCCATGCTCCCAGAGACTGATCGGGAGCAAAGCACTCGTCGTTCAGCTTGCTGTGGCTCTGAGGCAGGCCTCCCCTCGCATGGGTCTTCCGGTGCTGCTCCAGCGAGGAGCTGTGAATGAAGAGCTGCTGGCACTCCTCACAGCGGTGCAGAAGCTTCTCGTTGACGTACACCTTGCGGAACACACGGATGACTGAGTGGGCCTTGGGCGACGGCCCATGGCAGGGCTCCCCTTCCGGCGGGCGCTTCCCGGCTCTGCTCTGGCCGCGGCTGTCCCTGCTGTGCGCCTCCTGGTGCTCCACCAGCGCGGAGCTGTGCAGGAAGGTCTCCTTGCACAGCCTGCACTCGTAGAACTTCTGGCTGCCGTACATCTTCTGGAGCTCGCGGAAGGTCGGGCTGGGCATCTCGGCCTCCCCGTCGCCCCGCCCCTTCAGCCCTATGAGACGCCCTTTGGAGTGGGCCCCGCGGTGCCCCGCGGCGGCGGCGACCGTCTGGAAGGTTTCCCCACACTGCCTGCACCTCCACATTTTCCCTTCGCTCTTCTGCGCCTTGCTGGCAGCCTCAGCCTGGAGGCTCTCCCTGCTGTGCATGATCTGGTGATTCACAAATCTGGAGATGGCCTCGAACGTGGCCCCACACTGGTCGCACACAAACACCATGGCTCCCGAATCCCTGGGCTGTGGCTGCTCCGGGGCGGAGGGGGCCGAGGGGGCGGACGGGGTGGAGGGGGCGGAGGGGGCGCTGGGGGTGCCGGAGTTGCCGGGGTTGACGGGACTGCCAGGACTGCCGGGGCTGTCGGAGCTGCCGGAGCTGCCGGAGCTGTTGGGGCTGCGGGGACTGCCGAGGCTGCGGGAACTGCTGGGGCTGCCGGGACTGCGGGGGCTGCCAGGGCTGCCGGGGCTGCGGGGACTGCCCGGGCTGCGGGGGCTGCCGGGGCTGCGGGGGCTGCGGGGGCTGCCGGGACTGCCAGGGCTGCTCGTGCTCACGGGTTTCCTCACCCCAGCGCCACAAGAAAAGGGCTTCTTCCGGCCACAGCCTCTGTGGACGCCGGTGCCCTCAAACACATCTGTGAAGGGACAGCTCCTCTTCCTCTGCACGCCTCTCCTTCTGAAGAACAGGCTGGAGGTCGTCCTGTAACGCCTTAACATATTCCATTCGTTACCCCTCCCGGAGGTCACCTTGCCACTGTCACCCAACATCCTAGGCTGCCTCTGAAGCCGCTCCCGGGAGCCCCTCGTCCTTCCTGCCCTGCCACCACGGCAGGAGGAGTCCTTGGCCAGGCTTTCCATAAACATCCCATAGGATGGCTCGCCTTCATCTTCATCTTCATCGTCTTCCGGCCACTGGGCTTCCGCGTTCAGACCTGGAAAGAAAGCCCAAAGGTGAATACTGCCTGGGCCCCACGCCTAAGCAGCTGCAAAGGAGAGGGGCTACGGCCCTTCCGGCTGGGTCCCAGGGGTCGCTGGCTCCTTGCAGGCTCTGTGGGGCTCACCTTGGCGGGTGCTGGGGTAGGCGTCTCGGGGGGTCATATGGGAGCGGCGGTCATCCTCAGCGAGCTGCACCCCTGCTCACAAGAAGAAAACACAGCTTACAGTGAACTGGACACCGGTGGCCACCTTCCTGGAAGCCACCAAGTAGGAAGCAGCTCAGTCCAGGGGGACGTCTTCGACTTCCTGTCTCAGTCTCCCACTTTCCATCCCTTATCCCCAGGCCAGCGATATAGCACAGCGGCATAAGCACCTGCCTAGCAAGTGCAAGGCCCTCAGTTCAATTCCCAGTACACCCCCTAAAAAGGAAAAGAAAACCATTCCTTACCCCTTTCCCAGCTATATTTTAATTTTATTGGCCTCACCCTGAAACCTGTCAGGCACACGTGTTCAGGAAGTCACTTTCTTGGAGCTTCCCTATTCAAGGTCTCTATGCTCCGGCCCCAGTTTCTGGAAGCTGCCCCCTGCCTGCTCTCCAAAACCTGAGCTGACTGAGGCAAGAGCCCCAGAGCTCACAGCCATGACCCTCTCAGGGAAGAGGTCTGCACAAGTCCACAGGGGAACCCGAGGTCCCACTCTAATTGTGCTAAAGTATTCCTGCTTTCTCTCTACTGGGACAAACACCACCTCTGTGGCGAGATGGCCCTGTACCTGTCCGGTGTCTTCTCCAACTGAAGCCAGCCTGCTCTCACAAGCAAGCTCCAGCAGTAACTCCCCTGCTTGAAGGTTTCAAAGGCTCCGTATCAAAGTCCAGTTCTGTCAACCTGGACTCATCCTGCAGGTGGCGGTGGGTAGGTGCCTGCACAGCCCACAAGCGCTTACCAAGGGACAGCAGCTTCCTGTAGTTCTCCATGTTGTCCTGGATTGGGTTCTGCAGTGACCTGTCCTTCCCAAGGTCCATGACATGTTGGTAGGACTCAGTTTCCTAGAACAGCAAATACAGATCTCTTGATAGTGTCCCCCACCCCCGCCCACAGTCACAGCAGGCCATGCTGGTGACAGGGGAGCTGAGAGGAAGCCGTACAGCAAAGGCTCATGGTACTCAGTCAGGTATTACCAGGGACCTACGTTGTGCCTGTCCTCAGCACCCAGAGGCAGGTTCCTGACCCTGGCCAGCTTACCGTTTGGCTGGAGCAAAAGACTGATGGAGCAACCAGAGAACAGTCTAGAGAAGGTGTGGGTACAGAGACAGAGGCTTGACAGCCGGGCATTGCACAGGAAGGTGGGGCGGCCTGCGTAGAGGGCCCCGGGCCCTGCTCGGGGGAGATTGTTGCACCCACGGGCCAGGCTGGCAGAGAGCAGTGCCTGCCCAGGCCTCACCCAGACCGGCACTCTCTGGGGTTCACAGTGCCAGCAGATGCCTGTCAGGCAGGAGGAACGTGCAACGTAAGCTTGCCTCCCTGTTTCCCTGCTGCACGGCCAGGCCATGCTGGGGAGCACCCAGGACAGGCATTGCTCTCGGCAGAGGGGTGACCAGGCCCAGCAGGCCTTCATTTTAGGCATGCCTTTTCCAGGTTAACAGTGTGCCCCCAAAGAGCAGTCTCGACACTTCTCCCCATTGCTCAGGAGAAGCTGCTTATCTGCAGACCACAGCGGGCCACGCCACAAGGCAGACCCTGGTGACTGCAGGCTGGGCTCAGGGTCTGAGAGCTGGGGGGCTGGGGTAGTGAGAGGGTGGCGGAGGATAGTGACACCCCGTGCCTCTCGCTCCTCGCTGTCTGAGGGGGCGAGGTGGTGCTGGGTGGGCCCTGCAGGGCTGTGGGGGAGGAGCTCCTGCAGCGCAGCGGGTGTTCATACAAGGACAGTTACGGACAGAAGTGACTGCTGATATCAGCATCACAGCAGTCCTGCTGGGAAGAGGAACCGATGTTGTGGCACAAGAAAAGAGGCAGGGGTTTACAGACAGAGGTGCCAACTCCTCAGGAGAGGCACGCGTCAGGGCTGGGGACCACCCTCTTGCACCTCCGGGTACAGGAATTAAACCCAGAGCTCGGAAGGAAATGAGCAGAGATGCGGAAACCAAGCTATCTAGGTCACGCCTGAGAGTTTCAGGACCAACAACAAAAACCCGGGAGACCCCTGACCCTGTTTGCCAGTGCCTGCGTGGTTTTTGGCAGCAGGGCAGGGTTCATCTGTTACAATACGAGAAAGCACTTCAGCCACCAAGGCTGCTCAGGGTCACACAGAGGGGACTGGAGCTTGCAACTTGGAGGGTGGCAGAGAGCAGCTGAGTGGAGGCTCTGGAGGGGGCGAGACGGACAGGTCGCCGTGCCTGGGACGCAGGGCTCAAGGCCCACGACAGCTGGTTGACTGCTCACATTCTTCCCTCCATCTGATCTGAATGGAATCACTGTACGGTCAGCTCCGAACCGCAGTGCACCTGTGACTGGAGGGGTGAGGGGCCTTGGATGCAGTGCTGCCTCAGCCCTGGAGGCCCCTGGGAGCCAGCAGGCAGCCCTGCAGCATGCAGTCAGCAGAGCCCAGAGCTGTGGATCCCACAAGCACAGGGCGTGTGCCCTGCTGTGGCCAGGGGAGGACACTTGTGGCACTGACAGTGGCAGTCAGATGACCAGGCCACCACACCTGAGGTGTCAGCCAGCCTGGATTCCCCCCAGGGGCTGTGCCCGGCCTCTGCGTGGGCTTCCCAGGGCCGGGGTCCCACCGCCCACACCCCATCCTTGAAGGGAATGTAGGGCTCCAATGCGGATTTCCTGTACCATACTGAGAGCTCTGTCCTGGCTTCTCCACAGTGCGCTAGAATGGCCACGGCTACACCTCGGATCACCGCACTTCCATTTTGTATGGGAGGACACGGGGCTCAGGAGGTGGACCACACAGCCAGCAGGTGACAGGCCAGGCTTCCAGCCTGCTGTCACTGGCTCCAAAGCCCTGCTGTCTCCGAAGTCTGCCCAGACACACGGCGCTCCTGTGAGCCCTCCTGCCACCTCGCTCTAGGGACACAGAGAGCTTCCCTCACCCCACAGGACTGGCTGCCGCTCCAGCCCACCCCGGGACACAGGTGCAGGCAGAAAGGAGCTTCTGACTGTGTGCCCAACAGCAGGGACCACAGCTGCCCCTCTCCTGCAGGGCGGGACCAGGCTCCCGCTGGCAGTGCCAGGGACTCGGGTCCATCATTAGACTTTCAGGCAGACGGACACAGCACCTGTAGACAGAATGGCATCTCTGCTGCAACAGGAAGCGGAGTCTGCTCGTACCTGGGCTGGGGCCTCGCGGTCCGTGATGTCTTCGTCCTCATTTCTGTCCACCTGTACGCCTGCGCCTGCAGTCACAGGAAGAGATGGGTCCTGCCAGGGCATCCCTGGGAAGGAATGGCTGTCAGGAGGGAGCATCTGGGCCAGCCCAATATGGGGAACACGGGGGACCCAGGGCTGCTCCCAGCCTGCTGCACCACACCGGCTGGGCAGGGAGGCCCAGGCCTGGTCATAGCACTGATCTGAGTCCAGCAGGACACTGGCAGCCTTCTCTCTGCCCAGAACCCCTCATGCTGCTTAGCAGGGTACCACACAGCCTTCTGGGGTCCTCACTTCAGAGCTCCCTCTGGCTTTGCAGCTTCCTCCAAGACTAGGAGTGCAGGTGCCCTCTACTGGCCAAAAACTGACCGATAGCCCCCACTTCCCCTGCCAGAGTAGAAGCCCAGTGCCCAGCCTTCAGACTCCTGCACTAGGCAGACACAGCCATTCCTTGCTGGTTACAGAATGTGTTCAGGCTTTGGGGGCTTGTGAGATAGCTCCATGGCACAAGTGCCTGCCTGGCAAGTGCAAGGTCATGAGTTTGAACCCTGATCCCAGAAAAAAAAAAAAAAAGGAATGTTCAGGTTTCATGATTACATCCTTTCTATGGCACTTGACACAAGCTTTTACCATTTGTAGCGCTGTGGTATTTTATACAAAAACTAAAAACTGCCAGGCGTGGTGGCTCACGCCTGTAATCCCAGCACTCGGGAGGCTGAAGCAGGAGGATTGGTGCGAGTTCGAGACCAGCCTAGGCTACAAAAGTGAGCTCAAAGCCAGCCTCAACTGCATAACCAGACCCTGTCTCAAAAAAGACAAAAAAAAAAAAAAAAGAAAGAAAGAAAGAAAAGAAATGATGGCAGAAATTGCCCAGATGGCCTGCTGGGAAGGCTGAAGAGAAGGAGCCTTGGACCAAGCTCTGGAAGAACTGAAGCACAGCCAAACTGAGAGGTGGAGGGTGCTGAGGTGCTGAGGCCCTGAGCCCAGAGCACGTGTGGGGTGCCACCATGTGAGGGTCAGGCAGATGGGGCACAGGTGCACTGGTGCAGGTGTTATGAGGTGCAGGTACACGGATACACGCTGTTGGACAATTTATTGCTTCTAGGGCACCTGGAATAGGGCCCACACCTCTCTGGACCCAGTCCCTGCTCAGACCCAAGTCCTGGTCACCTAGGCAGGTCAGACAGTGGAGGGGTGCAGGAAGTGCCCCCCTCCCCTCATGGGCACACAGTCTGCTCTTGGGTGGGGGAGGGGGCTTGCTCCTCGGTGGGGACCCCACCCTCCCTACAGCACGCCCCAGGGAGCTTGTTTCAGAGAAAATCTCAAAGTCGGTTGCGTCTCCAAGCCCCAGGAAGTGGCACACACCGCCGTGTCGGGGTCAGGCAGCTGATGCCAAGGCGCACATCGTTCTGCCAAGGGAACAAAACCAGGGCCCTCCTAAGAGCAGTGCACCCTGGTGCGGGGTCTGAGGGGCCTCTCGGCACCCTTCCCAGGGCAGTAGGCAGGTCCTGAGGTAGGCTCTAACGGCTGTGCACTTCACTCCGCAAACACCTCCAATGCTCTCCTTGCAGATCTGAGCTGTGCCATGAGCTGTGGGCGCCCGGAAGCAGCCTCCCCCCTGGGGCGGGCGCGACCGGAGCCTGACACATTACTCACTGCTGAGGGTGCAGGCTGACTGAGGCGTCCGTCTCTGTCTTCTGTGTGGGTTCACATCATCCTCGTCACTGGTCACATCACTGCTGTTGTCATCTGAGGGGGCGGCAGGCACCAGCTCGATGCCTTATCAGCTCCACAACAGCTCCCCAGCCCTATGCCCCCAGCCCCAGGTGGCTGAGTGATCTGACCCTTCACCCCAAGCTCCGAGCCCTTCTGCGATCCTGCCGCTCTCCTGCCACTGAGAGGCTGGGTGGGGGCGTGGCCATCACCAGCTCCGCTTCGCACCCTGCAAGGGCCGGAAGCCGCCCAAAGCCGGTTGTGGAGCTGCAGGTCTGCTATCCCAGCACTTGGGAGGTGGACACGGGGCCAGCCTGGACTGCACAGCAGGTTTAAAGCCACCCAGTCTCAAACCAACCGGCCAAGAGATAGTTTAGGGTTCTCTCCCCAGCGTGGCCCTCCCCAAGTGTCTCTTTTCCTGTGCAGAATCCAGCATATTTTCAGCTGTAAACTGTCCCCAGGGCTCATCTGGCCACAGGTAGGCATCCCACAGTGCTGGGGCCTTAGTCCCTGCCTCACGACTGAGAGCGACCAGCCTGATTCTCTCCTGCTGTAGTTCGAATCTAGGTGTCCCTCCAGGAGGGAAATGGGGTGGGCGGGATAAGAAAAGAAGGGCAGGTGTTCCCCCAAAGCCTTTGGCCACCAGTGGTGGGGGGGGTCAGAGGTGCTGGGTCTAAGGGGTGTGGACCCTAAGATTAAGGCTGCCTGTGCCGGATGCAAAGGCTACTCACTTCACGGAGGGGACAGCCTGGATAGGACACAAGGGACAGAGGCAGGGTCTCTGAGTGTCCAGCTTCACTGCCTGGCTGCCCCTGCCTGCCAAGAGCGGCTGTTTCTTCTCTGCAAAGCCCCCTGCCATCCACCCGGCCTTGGAGCCAGCTGCCTAGGGAGGGAACCCTGAACACTTTCCTCCTTTAACTCTAGGCATTGGGTATTTAGTCCACTGATGAAAAAAGTAAGCCCGGAGTGGTGGTGCACGCCTGTCTTCCCAGCACTCGGGAGGCTGAGGCTGGAGGATCCTTGCGAGTTCAAGGCCAGCCTGGGCTACAAAGTGAGCTCCAGGCCAGCTGAGCTGTATGCATAGCAAGACCGTGTCTCAAAATGACAAAAAAAAAAAAAGAAAGAAAGAAGAGGCAGCCCTCAGCACCTCAGCAGCAGTACAGAGGCCCAAACCCCCAGTACTTTGGGGGGCCCCCTCGTACCGCCCTCCTCCTGAGAGTCTCACCTTCGTGCCGGTACATCCCCCTGGCAGGCGTCTGATTTTTCTGCTTGCGCTCAAGGCTTGCGCGGCACCCAGCAGAGGCCCAGGCTTCAGGGTCCGAGCAGCGAAGGACGCGCACAGAGAGCGCGCTTCAAAACCCCTGGGGAAGGAATTCCGAGTCCGTGGGCCGGGTCCCCTCGGGCTTGGTGTGGACGCGCGCCGGAGGCGGCGCTACTCTCCACACCACCGCCGGCGAGGAGCCGATCGTGCGTCGGCCCGTCGGAGACAGCGCCTGCCGAGGGCGCCGCAGCGCTCAGGCCGAAGTAGCCTGGATCCACCGAGGCGCAGACGGCGCGGCACAGGGCTGCAGGGCACGGGGACCACGCACCGCACCGCGCGGAGAGCGCGCAGCAGCCGCCCCCTCCCGCGGCATCCGAGCCACGGCGACGTGCGGCTCCCCCGCGAGGCACCGCCAGGGCCGTCGGCGCCGCAGGGGCCGCTGTGGGGCCTGGGGTGCCCGCGCAGCGCCGGCAGCCGATCACCCGCACCAGCAGCCGCTCACCTCCGGCCGGCACAGCTCCGCGCCCAGCTCCGAGCCGGCCTCGTCTCCGCTCCGCTCCGCCCGCGTCCGCAGCAGCACAGCCCCACCCCCTCGGCAGCTCCTCTGCAGAGGCGGGGCTTCCACGCCGGCCAATCAGGGGCCGTTATGCCCGCGCGGGGCCCTCGCCGCTCCCCTACTCCTTGCCAATCAGGGCGTGGTTGCCGTGGCGACCGCTTGACGCGCAGGCTGAGGGTTTACGTCAAGGCCGCCCCTGTAGAGCCCCCAAACAGGTCGGCTAAAGGGGGCGGGGAGGCGGGGGAGAGGAGCTCGGCCCCCAAAGCACAAACAAGTGAAATCGGATGTGCCCACTGGCGACCCTCAGCCTCCAAATCCGAAAAGACAAGGGGGCCAGTGCATTTTTCTAAATGAGAGGGGAAAAAAGAGACTAAAAAGCCCAGTGGGAAGAAATAGACACTAACGTCTGGAAAAGGGCAAACCCAGAAGACAGAACACCGTAAAACAGAAACGAAGGAGCTGGGGCTGTAGCTCAGTGGCGCAGTGCCAGCCTGGCAAGTACAAGGTCCTGAGTTCAGCTCCTGGTAGGACAGACAGACAGACAGGCCCAGAATTCCCAAGCTGCAGACTCTTATCCGAATGGCTCCTACCTGCCGATTGCTGTCTGGCTCCTGTCTGAATGTTCCTCAACTCACGTTCATCTGCTATTTTTCATGATCTGATACGGGCTATGCGTTTTTTTTAGAAGACTACCTATCTCCTGATGCTGTTTTGATACAATAATTTTCAATCCCATGAGCTTGCTGCTTCTAAAAGTCTCTCGATTTCCCTGCACTTTTAAAATACTTGCTGGGGCTGGGCTGGGAAGACAGTTCCGTGACACAAGTACCTGCCTGGCAAGTGCAAGGTCGTGGGTTCGAACTCTGGTCCTGCAAAAATAAATAAATAAATAAATAGCTAGTATCTTCGGTTTTAGGCTCTCCTTGACCATCACACTCTTCTCTTGGCTGTTTCACTGTCATGCTGTACTAGGTCTCACTGTACTTGTGCCTGTGCACCAACCAAGGAGGAAATACTATGGTCACTGTCAAAGTAAAAATGCATACTTCGGCTGCTAATTAATTTGCATCTCTGCAGACACACACACAGAGCACACTGTAGAACTTTTTGTAGAGACTTCTTCATGTGGATCAAGGAAATTCTTTCTATTGTTTGTTTGTTTGTTTGCGGGACCAAGGTTCAAACTCACGACCTTGCACTTGCCAGGCAGGCACTTGTGCCACGGAGCTATCTGCCCAACCCCTTTCTGGTTTTTAAAATACTTTTGTGGTTAGGTTTCTCTTTCTGCAGAGACCCTCCTGGGTTCATCTTAGCTGGCTGCCTGCTGAATCTCCTGCAGTACTGAAGCTGGTCTGCACTACTAAGCCCTATACGATGGCAACAAGGAGGTCCAAAGATGTGTGCAGCTGGATACTTCTGAGTTATATTTTATTTTGGTGGGTTTTTTTTTAATCTAAGTTCTTTTTTTTTTTAATTATACTGCCCTTGCCTGGCTCTGATATCGGAGTCTCAGCAGCTCCACAAATGATCTGAGGTGTGTCTCGCTGCTCATAGTCTCGGCAACAGCCTGTAATCTTTTCTCTAATGGGAATTACAGCCATTTTTTTGCCCGCAACATTATTTTTTACTTCATCAGTTTTGTCACAGCTTTGAGAACTTTTTCAAAGTCGCCTTCTAAAAGTCCAGTGGCTGACCCACACTGGTCACTGTGTTGCTTCCGCTTCAGTTGATTCCTGCTTTCTGTCCCACTCTCTTAGGCTTCTTTGCCACGTGCCCTGAATCCTGCTCACTGGACTGCTTCACTCAGTTTTCTACTTAATTTCCCTTAGCAGCTTTGAGCAATGTATTTAGGGTTCTGAGTTCTCTTCAAAAACTGTCCTTATGGGGCCCGCGGGATGGCTCAGTGGTCTAAAGCGCCTGCTTGGGAAAGCTTGGGCAGCTTCAGGGACCGCAGTTCGATACCCGGCACCACATGCTGTGCCAGCCCTGCCCTGGGGGTGGGCTGAGCCGGCCATAAAAATGAGTGAATAAACAAATAAAGGTTCTGAAACAAGAAAATAATAAATAAATAAAATTTAAAAAAAAAAACTGTCCTTTGCCGGGCGTGGTGGCGCACACATGTAATCCCAGCATTTGGGAGGCTGAGGCAGGAGGATTGCTGCGAGTTTGAGACCAGCCTAGGCTACAAAAGTGAGCTCAAGGCCAGCCTGAACTGCATAGGAAGACCCTGCCTCAAAAAGGCAAAACAAACAAACAAACAAACAACAACAAAAAAAACCCTGTCCTTTAAAGTAGTTTTTTTGCTGGGCGTGGTGGTGCACGCCTATAATCCCAGCACTCAGGAGGCTGAGCCAGGAGAATTGGTGCAAGTTCGAGACCAGCCTGGGCTACAAAAGTGAGCTCAGGACCAGCCTCAACTGCATAGCGAGACCCTGTCTCAAAAAGACAAAAAAAAAGTAGTTTTTTTTTTGTTTGTTTGTTTGTTTGTTTTTTGTTTTACAGCAGGCTCAGCCTGCCCTGGGGGCGGGGATGGTGCAGCATGTGGTGCTGGGTTTGAACTGCAGTCCTCCTGGCCACCTAAGCTTTCCTAAGCAGGCACTTTAGACTGCTGAGCCATCCCACTGGCCCCAAAAGTAGATTTCTTTTTTTTTTTTTTTCCAAAAGTAGATTTCTAAATTAGTAGATTATGCTCAGGTAGCATGACCTACATATATTTATTTGATATTTGTTAGTTGTTTTGTTTTTTTTTTAATGGCTGGCTCAGCCTGCCCTGGGGGATGGGGCTAGGTCAGCATGTGGTGCCAGGGATCAAACCCTCAGTCTCTGCGGTTGCCTAAGCTTTCCTAAGCAGGCACTTTAGATCACTGAACCATCTCGCCAGCCCCTTATTTGATATTTGTTAAAGCTTCCTTCATTGTAGGATTTGACTGATTGACTGATTTGGTACAGTGTCTTGCTGTGCTGCTTGGGTAGTGATCCTCCCGTCTCAGCCTCACCAGTGTTGGGATTACAGGTGGGGCGCCACCGCACCCAGTTTCAGGGGCCAGTGCAGCAGCATGACATACGGTACTTGGGATTGAACCTGGTGCTTGCACTTGCGACACAAGTGCTTAGACTGCTGTGCTACCACCCTAGCCTTATTTTGTTTTTAAATCAATAAAAGAAACCAGGTCCAAAAACAAACAAACAAACAAACAACAACAA